>CABHPQ010043888.1:0-10890 GCA_902168405.1 Peromyscus aztecus
CCACCAGCAGTGGAGGAGAGTTCCCCTAGCTCCACATCCTCTCCAGCACAAGGTGTCCTCAGTGTTTTTGATCTTAGCCATTCTGACTGGCGTAAGGTGGTATCTCAGAGTTGTTTTGATTTGCATTTCCCTAATGATTAGGGATGTTGAGCAATTCCTTAAATGTCTTTCAGCCATTTGTGTTTCCTGTGCTGAGAATTCTCTGTTTAGTTCTATAGCCCATTTCTTAATTGGACTCTTGGGCATTTTGATGTGTAATTTCTTGAGTTCTTTATATATTCTGGATATCAGCCCTCTGTCAGATGTGGGGTTGGTGAAGATCTTTTCCCATTCTGTAGGCTGTCCCTTTGTCTTGTTGACCATATCCTTTGCTCTATAGAAGCTTCTCAGTTTCAAGAGGTCCCATTGGTTGTTTCTCTCAGTGTCTATGCTACTGGTGTTGTATTTAGGAAGTGATCTCCTATGCCAATGCATTCAAGACTACTTCCTACTTTCTCTTCTATCAGATTCAGAGTAACTGGATTTATGTTGAAGTCTTTGATCCACTTGGACTTCAGTTTTGTGCACGGTGACAGATATGGATCTATTTGTAGCCTTCTACATGTTGATATTCAGTTATGCCAGCACTGTTTGTTGAAGATGCTCTCTTTTTTACATTGTACTTCTTTGTCAAAAATTATATGTTCATAGGTGTGTGGATTAATGTCAGGGTCTTCAATTCAATTCCATTGGTCCACATGTCAGTTTTTATGCCAGTACCAAGCTGTTTTTATTACTGTAGCTCTATAGTAGAGCTTGAGGTCAGGGATTTGTGATGCCTCCAGAGGTTTTTATTGTACAGGACTCTTTTGGCTATCCTGGGTTTTTTGTTTTTCCATATGAAGTTGAGTATTGTTCTTTCTAGGTCTGTGAAGAATTGTGTTGGTATTTTGATGGGGATTGCATTGAATCTGTAGATTGCTTTTGGTAGGATTGCCATTTTTACTGTTAATCCTGCCTATCCATGAGAATGGGAGATTTTCTATTTTCTGACATCTTCTTCAATTTCTTTTTTCAGGGACTTGCAGTTCTTGTCATATAGGTCCTTCGCTTGCTTGGTTAGTGTTACCCCAAGGTATTTTATATCATTTGTTGCTATTGTAAAGGGTGTTGTATCTCTGATTTCCCTCTCATCCTGTTGTCAATTGTATATAGGAGAGCTACTGCCTTTTTTGAGTTAATCTTTTATCCTGTCACATTACTGAAGATGTTTATAAGCCTTATGAGTTCCTTTGTCAAATTTTTGGGGTCACTTATGTATACTATCATGTCATCTGCAAATAGCGAAAGTTTGACTTCCTCCTTTCCAATTTCTATCCCTTTGACCTCCTTTGTTGTCTTATTGCTCTGGCTAGAAATTCAAGTACTATATTGAATAAGTTAGCAAATACAATCAGTCATTAAAAGTCTACCAACCAAAAAAGCCCAGCGTCAGATCATTTCAATAGAGAATTCTACCACATCTTCAAAAAGGAGTTAATACTAATACTCTTTAAATTGTTCCACACAATAGAAACAGAAGGAACATTACCAAACTCCTTCTATGAAGCTACAATTACTCTGATTTCCAAACCAAACAAAGATGCAAGAAAGAAAGAGAATTACAGACCAATCTACCTCATGAACATTGGTGAAAAAAATGCTCAATAAAATACTGGCAAACAGACTCCAAGAACACATCAAAACAATTATCCACCATGATTAAGTAGGCTACATCCCAGGAATGCGAGGGTGGTTCAACATATGAAAGTCTGTCATTGTAATACACCATATAAACAAACTGAAAGAAAAAAAAACCACATGATCATCTCACTAGATGCTGAAAAGGCATTTGACAAAATTCAACACCCCTTCATGATAAAGGTCTTGGAAAGATCAGAAATACAAGAAATATACCTAAACATAATAAAGGCAATTTACAGCAATCCAATAGCCAACATCAAAGTAAATGGAGGGAAACTCAAAGCGATTCCACTAAAATTAGGAACAAGACAAGGCTGTCCGCTCTTTCCATAATTCTTATCTATATTTATCCACATGGCTTTATACATTTTCTCAGTTCTGCATTGGAATCTTGTTTCCTCTGTATCTGGCTAGTGAATCCTGACTCTGACCTTCCTCTTCCAAGCATTCTCATAATCTTTTTATTCTTCCTGTACTTCCTGCTTGACTACTGGCCAATCAGGATTTCATTTAACAACCAATCAGAGCAACATATATTCATACAACATACAGAAAGATATCCCACAGCACTTACAGAGCAAAGATAGTCCAAGAATTATTTCATAAGTACACCAGTGATCTGAAACAGCAGGCCATACTTTCCTGCCAGGGTTCTGAAAGGCAAACCAGATAATTAGAAAGATAGAAAAAGTAGAAGGCAGAAAAGATAGAAATTGAATAAGAAACGTTTTGCACAAGCTATATCTCAAGTCAAGTAAGCTTCTTAAGAAGAATAGCATCTTGTATACTACTTTCAGGGGGGAAATGGAAAGAAAAATGATATCTATGAAGTCAATAGAAACTATTGTAGCATGAGTTGTAAAAGGTCTTATTAATAAAATCAAACCTGGGAGCCAGTTATTGGAGTGAATACTGGAAGATCAGAGAAACAGAACAAACTACAGCCACCTCACTTCACCAATTCCTCAGCTCATCCTGTTTCTTCAGACTGGAAGCCCCTGAGTCCTCATCCGAATGAATCTCAGGTGGACTGCTGCTCAAAAGTCTAAAAGTTTAACTAGGCTCTAGTTCCTGGTCCTCATGCCTTATATACCTTTCTGCTTCCTGCCATCAATTCCTGGGATTAAAGGCATGAGTCACCATGCCTGGCTGTTTCCAGTGTGGCTTTGAACTCACAGAGATCCAGATTGATCTCTGCCTCCCAGGTGATAGGATTAAAGGTGTTAGTGCCACCATTTTCTGGCCTCTATGTCTGTCTAGTAGCTTTTCTGTTCTCTGAACCCAGATAAATTTATTAGAGTGCACAATATATTGGGGAACACAATATCCATTCAGGGGGAAATGGAAAGAAAAGGGTGATAACAATGAAGTCAATAGAAACTATTATACAATGGGATATATTTATGAGGGGCTAATCAAACAATGTTGCACAAGTGGAACACAGGATATCTCAAGAATATTATTAAGCCAACAGTGGCCTTAGGACTTATAAGAATAGCTCCATGTGGTGGGAAGAATTGTGTTCTTAGAATCTGAAATAATGCCCTTCCACCAAGACTCTGGCCTTAGACAATTACCATCTCTCTCAAGCATATTCCTGGTTTTTGAGAAAGAGCTTTGTTTTACTGTCAATACATTTGGCCTTTAGGTAAATCCCCCAAGGGCTAGGCCCCAGGCTGTTACTACCTCTCCCAAGAATGTTCCTCCTCTCTTCCTGAGGGCCTAAATTAAAGCCTTGGTTGATCATGCCAGTTTTTTTTTATAATTTAGTAATTATTATTTTAAAGTGAATTAGTGTTTTGCCTGCATGATTGTCCATGTGAGGATGTCAGATCTTGGAATCACAGACAGTTTTGAGCTGCCATTTGGTTGCTAGGAGATGAACCTGGGTCCTCTGGAAGAGCAGTCAGTCCTCTGAACTGCTGAGGCATCTCTTGAGTCCCAGGCCAGTTCTCAACAAAATAGTGTTTTGCTTTTTAAATACTTGTCTGTCACCTGGTATCACATTGTCCATCTCTGAGAATTATTTTTTTCCTCAAGAAGAAAACTGGAAATTTATGGCACACCAGTTCTTAAAGTTGGTTGTGACCCTGTAATACCTCCTTGAAAGTTTGATAGGGGTATGTTCTTTGATATAGAGAATGGCCTAGTGGATAGTTATAAATCAGAGGTGTCTCTTTTGTAAAGCTTTGGAGCCAAATGTTTGGAGAACAGTGGTGAACAAATGTGTAACCTAGCATCCTCATCTGAAACAATCCTGGTTAGCATACACTTATCTGGTGTGTTTTAGAAGCAGTCCTCCTTTACATAAATTCTAGTTTGTGTGATGTATTATCTCTTAAACATTGGTAAATGTTTTATATCACCAATGTTATTCTTCTGCATCATAGCTTAGCAGTGGCATGCTAACCACCACATGAGATGCCCTTTACAGCCTCCACAAAATTAACAAAAACTGGATCTTATGTAAAAAGGTTAAATGCAAAATTTTGAAAATCTAGAAATTACTAGAGAAATTAGACCCCTGTGAGTTTGGCAAGCTGTTTTCCATGGATGTATTAAAAGCCTGCTTAAGTTAACTACAAAGATTTTCTATTCACAGTTCCCTGCTCCAAAAGCTCAGCACAGATGCAGCCTAGAAAACAAAGTTATTCTGAGGCCTGCTTTAGGGTTCAGGGAGTTGCTAAGTTCACACTGGAGCTCACAGGAAAGAAATTTGGCATCTGGTTTCTACCCAGCTCCAGGGAGGATCTGCCACCATGACTTCTCCACCTCACCATCTGCCTCCTAATCTGGAGACAGCCCCTTACTCAACATATTCTGGCTTCTCAGCTCAACCATGTGCTCTTCTTAGGTCCCCACTATGGCATTTACACAGCATCAAAATCCAATCATGCCATCTCCTCTTCAAAGCCAATCCTGAAGCCTGGCACCAGGAAGAACCCTGCACCACTCCTGACTAGCAAGTTGTCTGGAAGGCCTGATTGGCTAGTTAGGCTTGAGTTACAAGAATATTTCCCATAGAGTTACACTGTGCTTAAAGACACAGTAC
The DNA here is from genome assembly GCA_902168405.1 of Peromyscus aztecus. Lineage (NCBI taxonomy): Eukaryota > Metazoa > Chordata > Mammalia > Rodentia > Cricetidae > Peromyscus > Peromyscus aztecus. The sequence goes on from CABHPQ010043888.1 coordinate 4,775, forward strand.
AATGGTTCCCGACCCTGCCTTTTTCCCTAGATAAATACCCTTTCTAGGTATGAAGAAATTTGCATTTTAATAGCACTTGCCCCTGGTTCTAATAGCTGACCTTACTATCTTCCTGTTCTTCATAGGCACTTTACCTTCTTCCTCCTAGACAAAATGTGACTATCTTGCACAGCCTACTATACTATGTGGGATGGAGTGATTCCCAGTCTCATGAGTAGAAGATTGCCCAGAATATTAAATTAAAGAGTGATTTAAGGACAAAAAAAAAAGAGATGTTCTGTGGCTTCACACTGAGGTCAGGTTAATTGAATGTACATTTTACCTGGTTGTCACAGGAACTTGAAAAAAATAGGAAAGAAGAGCAGGAACCAAATTACAAGCAAGCTAATAAGTCTTTCTCCTACCAGAAGACAGGATGATTGTTCCATTGTTTTAGGAGTTTATTCTTGAAATTCAAAGATAGCTATTTTTATTTATTTAAAAGTTTTTTTTCCATTTTACAATCAAACTCTACTTCCTCCTCCTCCCATTACCCTCTTTCTTCACCTCTCATCCTCCATCCACTCCTGAGAGAAGATAAGACCTCCCATGGGGAGTCAACAAAGTCTGACATGTCAATTTTAGGCAGAACCAAGTCCTTTCCCCTATATCTAGGTGAGCAAGGTATCCCTCAGTAGGGAATAGTCTGCACCAAGTCAGTTCATGAACTAAAGATAGATCTTGGTTGCACTGACCTCTCCCCACATACTGCACAACTACACAACTGTCACCAACATTCAGAGGGCCCAGTTTGGTCCAATGCAAGTTCCTCAACTGTCAGTCCAGAGTTAGTGTGCTCCAATTATCTCTTTTCAGTTGTCTCTTTAGGTTTCCCCATCATGGTCTTCACCCCTTTGATAATATAATACCTCCTCCCTCTCTTTGACTAGGGCTTTACCTGGTGCTTTACTCTGGATCCCTGCATCTGCTTCCATCCCTTACTGGATGAAGGTTCTATGATGAAAATTAGAGTAGTCATCAAGTGATTATAGGAGAAGGACAGTTCAGGAACCATCTCCACTATTGCTTTGGAGTCTTAGCTGGGTTCATCATTGTGGCTTCTTTTCAATTTCCCTAGCACCAAGTCCCCCTAGCCCTATAGTGGCCCCTTCTCTCAAGATATATCTCTCCTTGCTCTTCTGCAAAGCAAATTATTGACAAACAATAATAAAAAGAGTAGTCTTCACAGAAAGTTGAATTCTTAGAACAGGAGCTAGGAAGAATGCCTTTATGATTGCAATTGTTAGCCAGCATATCCTCCTCAGTGGTTAGGTAAAAAGAAAAACACAGCTGCATTATTCAAGCTTCTGTATAAATAGGGCTACCAGAATAAATATATATAAAGTGGATTCATTGGAATGTCTTTCAAGATGTGGCTGATCTAGTCCAACCATGGCAATCTACCAATAGAGAGTTGAAGAATTCAGTAGTCGTTCATTCCATGAGGCTGGGTGTCTCAACATGTCTTCACTATACACCTAAATTCCAAAAAAGTATGCTCTAATGTTAGTAAAGTAATGAAGTTCTTAGTCAGAGCTAGGGAGAACAGGCAAAGAGAGAGAGTGTTCTCTTTCAATATCCTTTTTTTTTTTTGGTTTTTCGAGACAGGGTTTCTCTGTATATCCTTTTTATGTTCGCTGCTACCAGAAGGTACATTTCAGATTAAAGATGGATCTTATACTTTGATTTTTTGATGTTTTCAAGACAGATTTTTATCTTTGTAGATCACACTGACCTCAAACTCAAATAATCCAACAGCCTCTGCCTCCTGATCCAACAGTTAAAGTTGTACACTGTCACCAAGAAGCAAAAGGTAGATATTATCACCTTAAGTGATCCAGATTAAATATGGGTCTTCCTATTTCAAAATCTGTAAAAACAAAACAAAACAAAACAAAACAAAAAACCAAAAAAACCTCTCACAAATGTACCCAATTTTTCATTTTTAGTTAATTCCTGAGTTACTCAATTTGACTACCAAGAATAGCCATCACAATAGACAAGACAGATGAAATGAGAAAGGTTGCCTGCCTACAGGAGGCAATGAGAGCATGGGAGTTCCTTCCAAAACAATACTTTTCCTAAACAAATCAAGCACGTAGACTTTATTTAGGGAATCTGGACAAGTTCTTTTAGGGTTCTGTCTATTACTAAACTGTCTCAGTCAACAAACCTAATTTGTAACATGATCACATTGTAAAAGCAGAGACATTAAGAGATGCTCTTACCTCAAAGTCATGGGGAATCATTTATAAATCATAAAAATGATGTAATGATGTCTTTGGCATGTTCATCTTGAACCATAAGGTCTTAGCTGAAAATAAAGGAAATGGGACTGTGAAATTAGCTTATTTTGGAGACTTCTACCTGTCAATTTTGATGATTGGTCTATAAGATATATGTACCAAAGCCACAATTCTCACAAATACAAATGACAGAAAATAGAAACACATAAAACATCAGGGAAAGTTACCCAACAACACTGTGTACTGGGCTTTTAGGTCAAGTATTACAACCAGCTCCATTTACCTCAGAACAAAACTGCTATTGTATCTGATCAGGCTGGCTCACAGGAAGGCCAAAGCTCCTTCTATACAAGACCAGAAGGAGTTTCTTTTAACTATTCCTAGCTTGCTGTCTATCTCAGGACTGTGACACACACCACTGTAGAGAATTCTATTGTTTCATTTTCCATCTTAATTTTTAAAACTATGTTAGTTATTTTTTCTTTATTTGTTTGAGACAAGGTTTCTCAGTGTAGTTTTAGTGCCTGTCCTGAATCTTGCTCTATAAACCAGCCTGGCCTTGAACTCAAAGAGATCTGTCTGGCTCTGCCTCCCATGTGTTGGGATTAAAGGCATTAACCAGCACTGCTCAGGTAATTTTAAAATTTTAATTATATGTTGTTTTTCCTGCATAAGTCTTTGTATAGTATCTACAGAATCTAGTAGAAAAAAGGAGATTTCTAGGACTGGAGCTATAGAAAATTGTTACCTACCATGTGTGTCCTGTGAATGGAGCCTGGGTCATCTGGAACAACACCCAGTGCTCTCATCTGCTGAGCTATCTATCTAACACCTCAATGTTATTTGAAATTTATTTCTGTAAATTATTAATTTAAATATATTACATCACATCCTGTCTTCCCATTCTCTTCAAACTATCCCTTTCCAAAACCCTTTCAACATCTTCCTTGTTAGGTGTGGGTGAATATGTGTGCAGAAATACATGAATACAACTTGATAGGTCTATTTTTGAGATATATATATATATATATATATATATATATATATATATATATATATTTGCTATATATAGTTTGACCCTAACTAGGCTATTTTAGACAGCAAGCCTAACCAGAAACAAAAAAATTGGAGTGGAAACTATCTTAGCAGTTAAGAGCACTGAAGATCTTTTCAAAGCATCCAGCTTCCATTCCAAGTGCCCTTGAAAGCTTACTACTATATAGGGTTAGACATCTTTTCCTGGCCACCCTGGCCACCATAGGAAAAGAGATGTGGACCATAAAAATATTTTTAAAGCATGTGTTGTTGGACAGATCTGCCAGATTGAAACTTAACACAGAAATTATGGACCTAATAAAAGTTATGAACCAAATGGATTTAATTGATAAATACAGGACATACCCTAACAAAAAAGAATACACCTTATTCTCAGGAAACAATGGAACCCTCTCTAAAATTGACTACATACTTCACAAAGAAAATCTCAACAGATTAAAAAAAATGGAATAACATCCTGTATTCTATCAGACCACCATGGCTTAAAATTAGATTTCAATAACAACAAAAATTACAGAAAGCCTAAAATCTCATGGAAACTGCATAATGCTCAACCAAATCACCAATGGGTCAAGGCACAAATAAAAAAAGAAATTAAAGAATTCCTACAATTCAAAGAAAATGAATGTACTACATACCTAAATTTATGGGATATGAAAACAGTGCTAAGAGGAAAATTCATAGCACTAAATGTCTATATAAAGAAGATTAAGAAATCTCACACTAGTGATTTAACAGCACACCTGAAAGCTCTAGAACAAAATGAAGCAAAGTCACCAAGGAGGAGAGACTCCAGGAAATAATCAAATTGAGAGCTGAAATCAACAAAATAGAAACAAAGAGAACAATACAAAGAATCAATGGAACAAAGAGTTGGTTCTTTGAGAAAAATCAAAAAGATAGACAAGTCCTTATCCAGACTAACCAAAAGACAGAGAGAGAGAGAGCATCCAAATTAGCAAACTAAGAAAAGAAAAGGGAGACATAACAACTGACAATGAGGAAATCCAGAGAATCATCAGGTCATACTTCAAAAACTTCTACTCCACAAAACTGGAAAATCTAAAAGAAATGGATAATTTTCTGGATAGGTACCACATACCTAAGTTAAACCAAGACCAGATAAATTATTTAAAAAGTCCAATAACCCCTAAGGAAATAGAAACAGTCATTAAAAGTCTCCCAACCAAAAAAGGCTCAGGACCAGATGGTTTCAGCACAGAATTCTACCAGATCTTCAAAAAAGAGTTAATACCAATACTCTTTAAATTGTTCCACACAATAGAAATAGAAGGAACATTACTAAACTCCTTCTATGAGGCTACAATTATCCTGATTCCTAAACCAAACAAAGATACAACAAAGAAAGAGAACTACAAACCAATCTCTCTCATGAACATTGATGCAAAAATACTCAATAAAATACTCCAAACAGACTCCAAGAACACATCAAAACAATTATCCACCATGATCAAGTAGGCTTCATCCCAGGGATACAAGGGTGGTTCAACATAAAAAGGTCCATCAATGTAATATACTATATAAACAAACTGAAAGAAAAAAAACCACATGGTTATCTCACTAGATGCAGAAAAGGCATTTGACAAAATCCAACAACCCTTCATGATAAAGGTCTTGGAGCAATCTGGAATACAGGGAGCATACCTAAACATAATAAAGGCAATTTACAGCAAGCCAACAGCCAACATCAAATTAAATGGAGAGAAAAATCAAAGCGATGCCACTAAAATCAGGAACAAGGAAAGGCTGTCTACTCTCCCATACTTATTCAATATAGTACTTGAAGTTCTAGCCAGAGCAATAAGACAACATAAGGAGATCAAGGGGATACAAATTGGAAAGAAAGAAGTCAACCTTTCCTTATTTGCAGATGACATGATAGTATACATGAGTGACCCCAAAAATTTGACCAAGGAACTGATACAGCTTATAAACACCTTCAGCAACATAGCAGGATACAAGATCAACTCAAAAAAAATCAGTAGCCCTCCTATATACAACTGACAAACAGGCTGAGAAGGAAATCAGAGATACATCACCATTTACAATAGCCACAAATGATATAAAATACCTTGGAGTAACTCTAACTAAGCAAGTGAAGGAACTATATTACAAGAACTATAAGTCCCTGAAAAAAGAAATTGAAGAAGATGTCAGAAAATGGAAAAATCTCCCATGCTCATGGATAGGCAGGATTAACATAGTAAAAATGGCAATTTTACCAAAAGCTATGTACAGATTCAATGCAATCCCCATCAAAATACAACACAATTCTTCACAGACCTGTAAAGAACAATACTCAATTTCCTATGGGAAAATAAAAAGCCCAGGGTAGCCAAATGATTTCTGTACAATAAAAACCTCTAGGCATCATGATCCTTGACTTCAAGCTCTACTATGGACCTACAGTAATAAAAACAGCTTGGTACTGGCATAAACACTGACATGTGGACCAATGGAATTGAATTGAAGACCCTGACATTAATCCACACACCTATGAACATACAATTTTTGACAAAGAAACCAAAACTGTACAATGGATAAAGAAAGCATCTTCAACAAATGGTGCTGTCATAACTGGATATCAACATGTAGAAGGCTACAAATAGATCCATATCTGTCACTGTGCAGAAAACTTATGTCCAAGTGCATCAAAGACTTCAACATAAATCCAGTTACTCTGAACCACATAGAAGAGAAAATAAGAAGTAATCTTGAACGCATTGGCATAAGAGATCACTTCCTAAATATAAC
>CABHPQ010043889.1:0-33802 GCA_902168405.1 Peromyscus aztecus
AAAAAAAACTGTCACATTCACTTCCATCTTAAGCAGTAAGTAGCTAAGTTAGTTGAAAAGTTATAATTCATTCCACAAAAATTCTATGTGTGTAGTGTCTGAAAACGGTTTCTAAAGATAGCTCATTTTGTGAGAGAAAACTTTTAGAACTAAGGGAAGTGGGATCTTTCAAAAATGCACACAAAGACTGCTTTGTTCTTTTTATGATGATCTAAACTATGTATGTATATATTCCCTCTCCTCAAGTATAGACAGTAGTATGCCCTAAGTCACAGGGAGTGTCCCCCTCCACAGCACACTGAAACTGAAAGAAAGTTGCATAATACCTGACCAGTGAAACCTTTTTGTAGTTTGAACAATTAAAGAGAACAATGTTTCAAAAGGAAGTGACACTGAGTGGCTTAAACAAAGAAAGCAATACCTTATGTTACACAGAGGGAGTTAAAACAATTCCGCAAAATAGGGATTTCCTTTTGAAGACCTTGAATTCCCGCCAAGATTTTTGCTGCTTACAAGAGGGAATATTCATTGCACCAATGAATCAGAAAATTCAAATGCATGGAGCATTCAGGCTAAATAAAAAGGTGAATATCGGGTTTAGAAATAAAGCAGTCAACATTTATCCATGCTTCCCAAGGCAGAAGCAAGCTTTGGAGGGAACAGTCAGCAAAGACCAAACTTAATGGGCACAATGAAATTAGCCATGCAAAACATGTCAAAACACCTGGGAAAAGTTTTAGGTTTCCTAATGAAAAAAAAATATCACATTTAAGTAATTCAATCATTCAGAAGCTCCTTATTGGAAGCTATTAAGTGCCTGTCATCCTTTTTTGAGGGTGTTTGAGAAAAAAAAATAAAAGTTATGTGAGACGTTTCCTGGGAAGATGTGACCAAATGTTACTTCCATATAGGGCAGTGAAGACAGATCACAGAAATGTTTCTGTCAAAGTCCAGCATGGGAAACCTATGAATTTATTGACGTTATGTACAGGGGTATGGTTGAGGATCTTAAAGCAGCATGGCTGAGCTGCATCCATGTAAAGTCAACTTCAGCTTGAGTGCCAACACAGGAAAGTTGTAATCCTGCAACATCCACAGATTGGAGGATTCTTGTTCCTCAGCAGTGCTTCTCTTTATGTTACAGTGGGGAAGGAGTAGCCTTGAAAATCTGCTCAGTTTCCAGGATGTTCTAAGACTTGCAAGTTATTTATTTTCTAAGCATGTAGGAGCCTATCTCCAGGATGAAATGCTTCAGTTTATAACTAACTGAGCCTTTAGAAGTTGAAATCTGCTGGGCGGTGGTGGTGCATGCCTTTAATCCAAGCACTTGGGAGGCAGCGCTAGGCGGATCTCTGTGAGTTTGAGGCTAGCCTGAGCTACAGAGTGAGTTCCAGGAAAGGCGCAAAGCTACAAAGAGAAAAAAAAAAAAGAAGCTGAAATCCAGAAGAGAATGTTTTAATTCAGAGCAAATATTATAGGACAAAAAGAATGAATAGACCTTGCCAGGCAAGGTCAATTTTTCCTCATTCATCACCTACATTAGAATTTGAAAAATTGATACAGAATAATGCAAGAATTGATCCTAATAGGAGATAATTCAAATGATGACAGAATTATATATCCATACTTAGTGTATCAATGTTTGTGTTTATGTGTTAGTCAGTTGGATACTGTACCCATGCATTGACAAAATGTCTGACGAGAGGCAAGAAAAGGGTGTAAAGATTTATTTTAGATTACACTTTGAAGTGATTCAGCACATCATTGCAGTGGAAGGAACAAGGGGTACCTAGTCACACTGTATACAGGCCGGGCGATGGTGGTGCACGCCTTTGATCCCAGCACTCGGGAGGCAGAGCCAGGCGGATCTCTGGAGTTCAAGGCCAGCCTGGGCTACAGAGTGAGTTCCAGGAAAGGCACAAAACTACACAGAGAAACCCTGTCTCGAAATGCAGAAAAAACAAACAACAAAAAAAACCCCCAAAACAACAACAACAACAAAGAGTGAAAAAGAAATTGGCCATGTGTTAAAAGCTCAAGGCATTGTATCTCCCGGGGAGAATGTCTTCCCTAATGTCCTACAAACTTATCAAACAGCATCATTTTCTATGGTGACATTTCAGATTTTAACACAACAGAGGTTAATTAGAAAAAACAAAACAAAACATGAACTGATGTTTGACCCCATAAATAGCTTGGAAGTATTCACAATTTTGCACTAGTTAGTGTCTTGAAAAAATACTTGTGATTATATTCCTGAATTCATTTTGTAACATGAATCATCTTACCGACTATGTAATATACCAATGAAGTGAAGCCAACAATTAATAATAAATTTCGATATCTCTTGTCTTTACATTAATCTTAGAAGTGTGGAGGATCCAGCCGAGGAACAAAACATAGAACAGGGTCTTCCCAGATCTCAGAATGACAGTAAATAAACAGATATCATTGGGTACAGGTAAATATGTATCTCTCTGGTACCCGAGATAATTTCTTCATCTATGGTTGTCTGTAGGAATCGTAGATGAAGAAAGCATGAGTCTATATCATATCATGACATCTGTGCGAATTGCTGCAGGTAGTTTTTTCATTTCAATGAAACGATAATTCTAAGGTTGTGCAGGTGTCTTTTCTGGACACAGACATAAACTATATTCTCTTAATTCAACAAAAGTATTTCTAAAAAATGGCTAATTTTATTAAAAATTGTGTTTCTTATCAAGACAATCTATATTTCTCTTTAGTGAAGCTTTGTGTAAGGAAGAATGCATAGGTTTTACTTAGTTCCAGTTTGATTAATTTAATCCCAATGCAATTCAGTCAATACTATAAAAGTCTCAACTTGACCTAGTAATTACTTCTAACAATCTAAAATATATGATATCTGTATGTTTATTTTTGTTTCCAAATTTGTAACATATACTTATTTCAAATAATACAAGTATTAAACAATGGAAGATGTTTTTAAAAGCAGATATACTGCAAATAAAGGTCATATTATACAGTTAATAAATCATATATTATGCCATTTTATAGCATATAGGATTGCATAAGAATAAGGAGCTAAATAATAATAACAGAAAGTATACATAATAGAATAAAAAATAAGTATATCAACACCTTGATGGCAGTTGCTTTTTAGAGATTATAATTTTTTAATTATTTATATATTATTTATTATTTTCAGTGTTGGGAATTGAATAAAGAAGCTCACCTCACATGCTTGGAAGCTCTTCATAATGGAGCCACATTACCAACAACAATGGGATTTCTAAACCATTATTTTCCAACTTTTTTTATACATTGCACAATGAGCATGTGTCAGTATTCCAAATAAATAAAACTTTTCATTGTTTTGAAACTTCCATTTTCTGAAATATTCAGGCACTGTAAACTTTTTCTTTGTCTATGTAAGTTTTAATTTCCAACAAAATTCACAAATTCACAACTAAAGCAATCCTAATGATATATAATTATGGTTTTGTAGAATTTCTTAAATACCCAAAATACATAATTTATGGTAACTTATGCATTATATTTCAATTATTTAATAAACAATTTGGCATATGTCATTGACAGTAAAGCACTCACTCCTATTGCCTTATTACGAACTAAAGGACACACATCAAACTAGATAAAATGTATCCATGGGAACTATTAAAGCAAGTTCTATACAATGTTTCATATGTATCTTTATACATAAATTTATTTTAATCATGCATGGACATAATTGATACAATATACAGTTATTTTTGCTGATAAATAGAATACACTTTTCATTTCACCATTGCATCTTATATTAATGAAAGTTAAATGGTCAATTCTAAGGTTCAAGGGTCTAAACTACTTTAAAGAAAAACTGATAAATTCTGAAGTGGAAATCACATGTGAATCCACTAATGACTTAGAATAGGTCCCAAAATCCTGCCTTTAAGTGACAAACATTTTTTCCACTGGCACATGTATGAATGTTCTTCTTAAAACATTTTATCACACAAGAATATGATGCTCTTTTGGTTGCTGTGAATTTTTTTGTATTCTGTTTTATGTGCTGGTATGACTAGCTTGCTTATACTTATGACAGATATATATTATACATACATATAATATATATATATTCCATGGAAAAATTGAATGTCCAAAGTATGAAGACAGAAACAGAATAAAGGTGACATAAATTGCCCGTGTTCCTAAACAGAAGCTGTCAGGTGTCGCTACGTGTGATCTCTCACATCAGTCCTTAGGTGTTTGTCATTTTATATCACCATAGCTCTTACTGGCCACAAATTTCAAATAACTCACGTCCATAGCTTAAAAATTTTGTATATTTCAATAAAGGTATTAATATATGTTAAAAATAGCAGTTTAAAATAATGTGTCTTCTGGTACTTTTCACTAGAAATTGTTGCATTTAACTGATAGCCCTAACCATTGAAATATGTCCTACAATTTCTGTTATTCTGATTCTCACTAGGCAATTAAGTGGACCATCTCCAAAATGCTCAATTTTATATGAAAGTAAGGCACACAAACACTATATAAAATGCACAAACCCATTTTCCCCACACAGATTGATCTCACCAAGAGATGAAATGAAAGAATTTAGTGATGTACTGATAATAATTGGCTAGCTCAGCATTCTCAATAGCTCAAACACAGAGAAAACAGTGACTGAATATACCTGTCAATAAGATTTAGGCATATAGCCAAGTGCTTGCAATTATCTTTCTCAGATTTTGTAAGTATGAAGACATCTACAATCCTGTCTTCTATTCCAGAGAAATATTTAGTATTGTTCCCTGACAGCATACATTTCTGTCTACCATCACATTTGTTATTGTTTAATTGAAAAGAGACAAGTCAAGTGGTTTAGAAAGAAAACCAGTAAATGAATTCCCATCAGTCTTTACATAATTAATGGTATTCCCTGTGGACTGCACAATTTATTAAACTTGTGAGCAGAACCAATTTACATAAACATATTTATGTATTCTGCATAAAAGACTGTTCTAGAAACTTTAATGTTTGAAAATACAATAAGTGAAAGGATTTTTAAAAGTTAAATATGACAACATTTAAGTGTGGAAACAATTAATGGAATGCTATTCTTTCTCTTTGTGCTCAATTACCTTTACTGAGCTACTATAATAAATTTTGAAATGAAAATTACTTTGGAAAAGTATGAGATAGTAAGATATCATAGATAAATAATACAATAAAAAGAGAGGCTAAATTTCCATAGAAAAAATAACTTCCTATACTTCAGATCATTCAGGTTGTCCCTGTATTATAAACTGAAAGTGATTCTTCTCACTTCCACGGTCTTACTACAACACGTGAACTGTACCTACAGCATGCGTAGACAAAAATTTATCTCTTAACAAAACACTAAGGGATTTATCTTCTTGTTCCTGAAGACTCCAGTATATACATGGGACTCTGGTGTGTGTGGTTCAGGAGAGTACAGCAGTTGCTATTCTTTATGAGGCCACATGCATAGAAAAGCCCGAGGAGAGAAGGCTAAGTGTAGAATCCATGAAGTTTAGAAAGCCAGTGACCTCTAACTGTCTTGTTATGTGTGGTCGATTTCAGCTAGCTTCTATTTTCACATGTTTTAAACACTATTTTTTCAAGGGCATATCACAAATTAAAATCAGTGACCTAGATGAGGAAAAGCATAAAATCTGTTTCTGTTTGGGATGCCAATCACAGCTGTTAGAGTTGAATATCTAAGGGAAGTTTCCGTGGACTAATCCATTAACTAGTTCAAGAAAGTCAGCAGAAGCTGCAACAATTAATCATCAGCCTTGAATAAATTCCCAGAGGAAAATACCGAACTACATTGTGCTTAATGAAACTTACACATGAACTTATTTTCAATTTCTGAAATGAATTATTTCAAATGTAATTATAATCCATTCCTCCATGATTCACATATAAATTCAAAGCTGTCTTTATGTGCTGTCAGAACAGAGTATTTCTGGGATACTATTAATCAGACCGATGAAAGTAAAAATAGGTTTATGAAGAAGTCTAGACCCAAAAGGGAGGGAAGACATTAACTTCCTGTCTGATATATTGGATACATTAATATACAGTGCTTCTTCTTTACTTGACCTTAAATGTCAGAAATATAGTGTACCATTTCTCCTTTTATAAGCAGCACTTTAAAGAGATGTCCCTGGTCAACATTATTTGTGCTGCAAGGTTGAAAAGGTAAAATATGCTAAAATATTAAATATACCACTTACTAAAACCCAGTGAACCAGTCTGTATGCACATATTCCTCCTTTGCTTATCATTCACAACAAAATCATAAAAGAACCAATTTATGAAATATATATGTATAAATATATATTATTTATACACACATATAGCATATACACACATATCATCTATATTCTAGATTAACAGTGAGCTTCCACCAATCTTATTTTGATCGGTTTATTTTTCTGATCATATCAATATGTCAGAAAACCTTACATGTTAAGTCTAAGGAGATTCTTTATTACAAAAAAATTATGACTAAGAAAGTTCACCTAAGAGGTTTTTTGGAGGGGAAGTGAGTAGAGCATTTTTGCTATTCAAGCCTGATAATCTGAGTTCAGAACCCCAGAGCTTAAAAGTTGGATGAGATAGAGATAAAGTAGGGATGCTGTAGTGCATAGTGCATGGCTATAACTCCAGTGTTTCCTCCTGGGAAAAGAGACAGAGGAAAAATATCTGATAATTTCAGCCTCACTAGCTTTGTGTGCACATCAGTTAACAAGGAAGAACCTGTCTCAAACAAGATGGAGGGATAAAATTTATTTTCTTCTAATTCTTCTGACTTTCACACACTGGCATGCTATGGGGTAATCAGCACTCACATATAAGAACCCATATATGTATACATACACTAGATGCACATATAATAAATAAAAATGAACAAATATGTGAACAGATAAATCTGCTCTTGGTTGCTTTCTTTATCAAAAATAATATTGAAATAATATTCAAATAATAGTAAGTAGAACTAAAACCTGGATACTATAGTTGAAATCATTTGAAAATCTCCAACTGAACTAAAAAACATAAGAATGAGTGACTTGAGACTATGGAAAATATTTTTAAAATTTTACACAAAAACAAAGCCACATACTGCAATATATCCTGTAGTGAGCTTTTTTCTGCCTGAGAGACACAATTAAGTTAGCTAAGAGTTTAAACAAAGACATGGATTCTATTTCTCTTCTGCTAAAGAAATTACTACTCAATGAGATCTCCACTCCCTTGAAATTTATCGCCATTCATGTATACAGATAAAAAGACTCACCTTTTGCTATGGGTTGTGACAATTTTCTGAAAGCTGCAAGGCAATCTGCCAGCCAGCTCACACTTTCTTTGGCCCACAGAGGACGTTTCTGACCTGGACATGGAAAGTACACTTAGGCTCTGCAGTACAAAATAGCAACAGGTCATCTCTAAGGACTCCAGTGCAGATAGAGAGCTACTGTCATAATGTGAATCTAGACTCAGCAGAAAAAGAATGATTTTAATAAGAGCTAAAAGTAGATTGGTGAGAATGGACATTTCAACAACTACCTCGGTAATGTACTCTTAAAGGAAAATCCAGCCTATTTACAATAAGCAAAATAGGAGTAATAAATTATTTAAAAAATCCAACTAGAAGAATGATTAATTCGTTTAAGTAAAAGATAAAAGCATGGAAAAGAAACTCACTAGGAAAAGACATATTTTAATGAGAAAGAATATTTATATTGAGTAAAGCTAACTCGGAAGAGATCTAAGGCCAACATGAGCAGTTGAATACAACAAATCCTGTCATAATTACAAAATATAATTAACTTTTATATTGGAAAAATTACTATATGTCAAAGAAATGGGTTTTGAAACATCAATTTGCTTAGTGTTGGCTGTATTCCCTTTGAGAGGAGACAATGGACTGCTAGAATCATGTTCAAGTCAATATAGCAACTCCAAAAGGCAGAACCATATTGGATGCAAAACAAGTATTAGAAGGAGGACCAATGAGTTTGTGATTCAAAGGTCATTTGAATGAGAAAATGAAAACTCTATTTTCAATGTAGAAAATTACATGATTGATAAAATATTAAGCAGGCCGTATAAACACATATATACATATGCATAGACATGTCTGACTTAGTTGATAAAAAAGCCAGTCTTTTAAGTTATGTATAAAACCATTAAGCATTAAAATTATGTTCTGATAATATACTTCTAAAAGTTTGACCTCAGACTCAATAAATAATGACTGCTTTATTGTGTGAAAAAGTATTAAAAAGCATAATAAAAATTTTTATACATGACTCTTCTATCTCAAGAGAAATAAAAAGGCTAATTATTTATAGTTGAAGTAAGACTGATTAGTTCTGCTTGTTCCCATGCCTAATTAATGAGGAAATGGCATGTTCTTACCCTTTGATTTGCTGCTGATTAATAAATCAATATAGTATTTTGGGAAGGAAAAGAGAGCAGGAACACACACATGTAATGAGACGGGGTTGCCTTTTCTCATTCTCCAAATGAACATTAGAAAATAATGAAAATCATATCATGAATGAAATTGGTTGGGACCATTGCCAAACTTTAAAGGAGGGCAAGAATTGATGGCTCATGGGGGTTAAATTATCCATTCACCACTGGACCATGAGTCTACAGGACGGAGCTGGGGCATTGCCGTTATGACTGGCTATACCATTGTTCTTGGTGCTGCATGTTACATTCTTTAATAATCAAGAATGAAACCCTTAGGTTTTGATAACATCTTGGTGTAGCGCATGTGTCAGTGACCTATAGGAACCTACCACTTTAGAGATGGAATTTCAACTGTCTGGAAGTTTCTGAAGAAAAAAGCTATGAAAGTGATCCTATTGAATTCAGGGAGATGAAACTATTCACTCTTGACTTTTCATTCTGTCTGGCTGCATCTGAACTTTTCTAGCTCCCCTCCCATTCCTGTGCTAAAACTCTGACCAAAAGCAATTTGGGGAAAAGGGGTTTACTTCCTCTTACATTTGCAGGTCAGAGTCCATCATTTGAGGCACATCAGGGCAGAAACTTGCAATAGAAACTGTATAGGAACACTGATTACTTCCTCACTTTCTGGCTTGACCATAGGCTTATGCTTAGCTAGCTTTCTTTTCCAATCCAGAAACACCTGCCTGGGGTGGATACTACCTGGAGTGGACTGGACCCTCCTATATCAATTACTAATGAACAAATACATCACAGGAAAAGTGACTGAGGCAATGCTGCAATTGAGGCTCTCCAGTCAAAAGGCTGTAGAGTGGTGCAAGCTGATAATTAACACTATTAAGGACAAGCACCAAAGTGCAGAATTAGATGGTTAATAAGAACCCATGGAGCTTAATATGTTTAGACTCCTCCTGTCATAGAAGCTTTACCACCATGCAAATATAAGGAATAAGTTCTCTGAGGAAAGCTCAGATTAAGCTTTTAAATTAAAAAAAAAAAGTCTTCAGCTATCTGGATCCATGAGCTCCATGCAAACCTAGTTTGAGAAAGGTATAAATTTAAATTACCTAGTCTCAAGCCTGGAACTCTAACTGGCACTGACCCATGTCCATGGAGTTCTCCTGGTCTCTCAATGAGAATCCAGAAATGGATTGTTCACCTTGGGTCTCTCTTTGACTTTCTCTGCCATGAATCCTTCTTTATTTTATTAAAGTCAACTTCTCCCTCAAATGTAACTAACTAAGTTGCTTGAAGGTAGAAAATACCCAGGGATGAATGCCCTATATCCTAGATAAATCAACATTTTGTATTTGGAGAAGAACCAGCGTCCCAATTAAGCCAATTTGGCAAATGATCTATGCTTTTAGTACCTTCTGGACCTTTGGTGAATGCTAAATGTTCCACCCACATCTACATAATGAGTCAATTTGTTCAAAGAATCTTAATAAGGCTTCAACATCATGTCCTTATAACTGACCTGATTCAATTGACTGTAGAAAACAGGCTCCAAGTATTGTGTGCTTCCTAAAATGGATACCAATATCTGATGAAGGATTTCAAGTCACTAGTAGATATTAAATCTTGAGATAATGTAATTTTTCAGCTATATTTTTTTTCTTAAATATATTCTCCTGAGATCAACTAAGAGAAACATTTGGTACAGTTACCTTTAATCTCTTGCATTTCTGAAAATGATATTGTGCATTTAGAAACATTACGTACACAAAATTTAATATATTTTGATATCATTGCAGTTTGTAAATCTGACATACTGCTAGCAATTTTCAGAAAACAGATGTACATGTGACTGTGTATAAATTATACATTTATTTGTTTGTGTGTATGGATAACATATTGATAATCATAATCATTCTATAGCTAGTAATTTTAAAATATTTTATAAACTTGAAATATAATAAAGAATATATATTTTATTGACTCGACAATTTAGTATAACTAATTGTATAATTTATTTTCATATAATTTCTATACACACATTTCTAGACAGATAGACAGACAGATAAATAGATTCCTATACATATACATATGTACAAATATCCTGGAGATTTGTTCCTTACTATGGAACACTAAGGTATTTGCTAATAATTAATGTTATTGATTTCAAATAAATATTTCATAAAATATAGGTTTTGTGACTCAATTTCTAATATTTGTGCATATTTAGGCTTCTAATCCTGACTAGACTCAGCTGCTGTGATAGAACTCTTCCACTTTCTGAGATGAAAGTAGCTTTTAGATAGCTGTAATATTTAAATTGTTATCCATCCATTTTTCCCCAAGAATTACTTGAAAAACATCAGCCCAGGTGTAAAACTGTTGCTAATATCTTCATGAGGAGAAAAGCATAGAAAAATCTAAATGGGAACATAATAAAAAGAAGAAGAAAGAATGAAAGAAAGAAAAAAAGAAAGAAGGAAAGAAAGGAAAGAAAAAAGAAAAAGTTAATCAGTTAGTTGATTTTGTTTTTTGTTTTTTTTAACCTGGCAGTGGCCAATCATTTCAGAAGCACCTGGTTGATTTAAGAATTGATATTTGAATGACATTTTTTTTTGAGATTCCTACTGGAGCTACAAAATTACCCTCCTCTCAATATTGACTAACAGAATTTATCATCCTAAGCCTGTATTATTCCACAGGACTGAAATGAAGGATTGTTTTATGAAGAGTAACTGACTTTCTAACCTTTAAGCATATGCCTAAGTTGATGTATATGTCCTTTGCAAGAAAATCTCATGATATGATTTATTCTACATATCTTTTTTACATATCTAGCTTCTTTGGTAATAGGAACCCAACAATTTTTGTAGTTCAAATATGTTTAACAAGCCCTATATCTAAACCTATATATAGAATTTTCTTTTGCTTTCTTTCTCTTCAAATATGTATCCACCTCTGTTTCACTTTTTATGTACCATGCACAACTATTGTGCAAAACGTTGGAAAACTTTATTCATAGAAAGATGATTGACTATCCCCAAATCTTTTGCATTTTTCTTATGTTTGAAAAAAATTTGTAGAGAGAGAATGCTAATAGGGTTTAGACAAGTTACCCATGAGCATGACCAATCAAAATTACCACAGTCTGTCTTTTTTATACCCATAACCCATTCATAGTGGATGGGAATTGAACTTCTTCCACTTAGTCAATGCACTACAACAAAAACCAGTGTTCCAATGGGCAGCAGGTTAAGATGATTTGTTTCTCTCAGGAAATACTCATAATTTCTAATTTAGTAATTGTAAGGATTATTTAATTTATTGTAACAACACTTGGTTAATAATAATAAGTGCATTACCAATATATTCAGATTATCATTTCTTAGCTGGACATCCTTGATCAATAAAGATTTTAGATTTATGCAAAGTGAGAATAAGAAATCTAGTTTCATTCTTCGACACACAGCCATCTAGTTTGATCAGCAGCATTTGTTGAATAAGCTTCCTTTTCTCTACTTTTGTATTATTGACCTTTTTGTAAAAAAGAATCAAAAGGATTTAGAAGTGTGGTTTATAGATGAGTCCTCAATGATGTTTCATTCATCAGTATATCTTTTTTTTTCCTTTTTACACAGGTGCAATTGTCTTTAGATTGTTTAATTCCTCTTGGAAGCCCTTCCTTCTCTCCTTTAGATAGAAAATAGAGAAGTGACTCGGTTAAATATCATCATCCAACGACCTATAGAAGTAGATGTAAAAACTCCACAATCAAACATTAGGCAAAGCTCCAGGAACTCCACAGAAGAAAGGGAGGAAGGATTGTAGGAGCCAGAGGGGTCGAGGACACCACAAGAACACAGCCCACAGAATCAGCTAAGCAGGGTTCTTTGGGTTTCACGGAGACTAAAATGACAATCACAAAACCTGCATGGGTCTGAGTAAGGTCCTCTGTATTTATGTTATGGTTTTATAGCTTAGTGTTCTTGGGGGCCTCCTAAGAGTGGGAGTAGAGTGTCTCTGACTCTTTTCTCTGCTCTTGGGACCTGTTTCCTCCTATTGGATTGCCTTGTCCAGCCTTGATGAGAGCTTGTGCCTAGTCTTAAAGTAAGTTGTTATGCCATTTTTGGTTGATATCCTTGGGAAGCCTGCTCTTTACTGAGAGGAAACAGAGGAGGAGTGGATCTGATAGAGAGAGGAGGTGGTTGTGGGAGATGAGAGGAGTGGAGGGAGGGGAAACAGGTCAGGATGTAAAGTAAGAGAGAAGAATAAATTTAAAAAAGTGAAAGGGACTGTGTAGCTTAAGTTTTCCTGCCTGGCCCACGGTCAGGATAAATCTCTTTCACCTGCCAGTCCCACAGCTGCTCAGACCCAACCAAGTAAACACAGAGACTTACATTGCTTACAAACTGTATGGCCATGGCAGGCTTCTTACTAACTGTTCTTATAGCTTAAATTAATCCATTTCCATAAATCTATACCTTGCCACATGGCTCGTGGCTTACCAGCATCTTTACATGCTGCTTGTCCTGGCAGCTGGCAGAGACTCCCTCCGCTTTCCTGTTCTTTTAATTCTCTCTGTTAGTCCCGCCTATACTTCCTGCCTAGCCACTGGCCAATCAGTGTTTTATTAGCAACACATTTGCCATACAGAACATCCCACAGCACTTCCGGACTGTAATCCAGTTTTCAGTTAGCAAGCACAGAATTTACAATCTAAATACTACAATTACAATAGCACACCTACTCATACTTTAATGTGCTATTATTGCAAAATGACTGTAGCAAAACAGGGAAGATCTTTGTTTGTATGATATTCAGGTTAGCACTGTGAAGTATCTTGGCATTGAACAGTCTTGGATTTACCCCTGCTTTTTCTCCCCTCTCTTACCAAATTTGTAGGGTATGCAGCTAGTCATAGGGGTCTCAGGGTGATGAACCAACACTTGAGCCCAGATGAAGTGGCTTTCAATGGCCTGAGCCAAGAGTGAGTACTGGCAGCTGGTGGATGTGGCATAGATCCAGGCTGCTTTGGATTTTGCAGGGGCATGTGGCTGTGGAAATTACTGATGACTTTCTTGTTGTAGAAATACTTCTAGAAAACTTCATCCCATGATATGACAGCATCCATGTTTCAAACAGTTCCCCAACCTGATGCTAAGTGGGTGACACACCATCATCAACCTGGCCAGGGTGTCTTTCATTTTTGTACTGCAGGAATTTTAGACGATCTTTCTCACTGCTTTTTCCACCCATTCTGCACCCTTTTCAATCAGACTTGTATATGACTAACCCTCCCTTTCTATCCTCTCCCTCTCCTACCTTCTTCCTTTGCATTTCCTGAGATCTAAAGGGCCTATTATATCGCACATCATTCAAACACTTGGGGCTATTCAGTGAGGGCTCTTCTAAGGTGTTCTTCCATGCTAACTACATTTGTGTTCCTTGTCCCATATCATCTATTTATTATGTTCTCCGATGGGTATACAGCCAGCCTACAGATAATTATTTTCCATAGTGCTAAACAGGAAATAAATGAAAATATATTCTCTTTTAAAGGGAACAGTGGCTCAAAGAATCAACATCAAGATACAATTTTCTCACAGCTCTATCTCCCTATTTCTGTTTTCATTCCCTGAAACTTACTAAGGTTAGAAGGAATGGGCTATCTCTTTCTTCTCTACTCAAAATGATATGATATGGTCAGGCAGATATTAATATTGATATGTCATGTTGAATTAAAAGAACTCAGAAGATCCATTTCTATAGGCAAGGCATGGTATTTAACACTTTGATCTTGCTTGTAGGCATCAATTTAAATGCTCAAGGCCAATCAATCCTATCTTTTTTTCTACATAGACCATGTTACTTTTTTAGAGCAATGTGTCCTGGTTAACTCTTTAAGTGAAAAATTAGACATAATTTAAAACCTATTTCAATGGGGCTGGAGCGTTGTTTAAGTGATTAAGAAAGCATACTGCTCTCATAGGGGCCTCCAGCTCAGTTTCCAAAACCCACATAGGACACTCACAGCTACCTGTCATTCCAGCTTCAGGACATCTGATACTTTTGGTCTTCACAGGAACCTGTACTCCAGTGCACATAGCACCACATAATCAAAAATATCAAGAACAAATCTTTAAATCCCCTCAAATGTAGGTGGACTTTTCTTCCCCACCCCACCAGTTCCCAAATAACTGACACGAGACATTATTAATTACAAATGCTCAGCCAATAGCTCAGACTTGTTATTAGCTAACTCTTACAACTTAAGTTAACCCATTTATATAAATCTACATTTTGCCACATGATGTTATCGCTCTTTCATCTTGTACATCCTGTTTCCTCTCTGTGTTTGGCTGGTGACTCCTCTGATTCTGCTGTTCTTCTTCCCAGTGTCCTTAGTCTGGTTTTCCTGCCTAACTTTATCCTGCTCAGCTGTTGGTCAGTCATCTTCATTAAATCAATCACAGCAACATATATTCACACAATGTAAAGGAATATTCCACACCCAAGCCATTTTTATATAGAAAGTGAATATACTTAGTATTCTACCAAGTCTTTTGCAATGCAACCTGTAAGAGATTCATCTTCACTGCATAGATGGAGATAAGAAGTCTGAATGGTGTAGGTTGCCCTTTCAAGGTCATACAGTGTACACAAACAAAGTAGATATGAATTTAGGTATTACAGTTCTAGAATGCACATGCTACCTAATTTGGCAATGTCTTCCTGACAAGACTTATTTACAATATCTACTTCAAAATGGAAAAGTTTGGATATTTCAAAATACTGACAGATTTGATCTGGGGGAGATGGAGAGGAGGTGGGAGCTGCATATTTAGGAACAGAACTTCAGGCATCTTGAAGTACACTAACTATCCCAACCATGACCAATAAATATGTTTTTTTTCAATGTTCAACCTGTTCAAAATGCTTCCTTATTCATCCCCAGCAATTCAGGAAATGCATTAAATGTCAGTCTTTTCATTGTATCACTATTGCCTATATACTTAGGAGGAAATTTCATTAATGACTTTAGTCATTAAAAGAAACCTGTAAAATAGATGAATGATTTGCTAAAACCACTTTGAATTAATAAATTGATTGAGTCATTTGATTTTGGATAATGTTCTTATTATATAGGTATCTGCACAAGAATCATTTACTTTTACATTTGAAATTCACACTGTCTGCAATAAAGAAACATCTTCCCATACACAGTTTATCATTAGGATGCTAATGTTCATCTATTAAAATACTTTTCCTTAAGTAAAAATAATATCTGACTGGTGTCTGTAAATGCAACCTGAAAATCTCCAATCCTGGCAAGGTCATGATGGATAATCTGTCTGGACAGAGGGAGACTTTCTCAATTTTTGATCAGCAGATACTCAACATCCCTAGTCACGTCACCAGAATGATTCCGGAACTGTTTAGAATATCCTGTCAGTATATAATCAAGTTATTTTATGAGTAATTATATTTTATTCTAGCATATCATTGAAATAAAAGATTAAGTTGTGGCTTATACAGGACAAGTGAGCTTGAGTTTTGCCAGCTGCATTGTAGTACTGAGAATGTTTTTGAATGATGATGAATTAAGAATATAATACATTATTAAACAGATCAGGATGAGACCCTAATGGATAGTAAAAAAATGCTCTCAATAAGGGATCCTTGATTTTTGTTCAGTTTACTGTGTTTTTGCAGTTGATCAAATTTGATGATGCCTGCTAATATCTCCCTCTTACAGAAAGGAACCTGGGCATTAGATAATATCATCACTAGGGTCATCTTGCATTTCACAGTATTCTTCATTGATTCCATGCACAAGACGAAAATTCCTCAGTAGTGAAGACCCTGGCACCACTGGAAAGCTAATGTAGAGGTGCCCTTGAAGGCACTGAATTTTATCAAGGGCTGCAGAATGATTAATTAATTTTTAAAGCACCTGCTTCTATAAATCTGAATTGCCATTCCCAAACTCATTTCACTTGGCAGAGATGTTTATGTGCACATAAAGGTACCATTCTTAAAAATAAAATTTCAATACATGTTCAACTCTGTTGGCAAACCTCAAAATAAAAAGAATTACTTCTTTTATTCTTTTAAATGATGTTTCTATGGTAGCCATAAATCTCAGTGCACATTTCTGGGCATACACTGTGGGTATTGATCAAGCTTTTGATCCTCCGTAACTGAGTTAAATATCATGAAAACATTAATGCTCAGAATTAAATAAACAAAACTATAAATGTACCTTGTTTAGCTAAATGACACTTGTTCTTTTTTTCTATGCAATTGTACTTAGAAAATCTCTCAAGTGTCAAACCACATTTAGGTAATGCACAGATATGAAATATATTTGAGTGTTGAACCATTATCAAATTAATTTATATGACTTAGCACTTACATTGAAACTCAAGCCATGTGAATACTGTGGACATTATGGTCAGAGGAACACTTTTGGCTATCCATTCATGAATGGAGCCATTTCATTTAATCCATTGGTAATGTTCCATCCTAGTTAACAGTAGAAACTCCATTTTGTTCCAGTGTGCCATTCTGCTCTGAGCTGCTATCCACAATTTTCTGAGGCTAGGCTGCAGCCCCCCTCACTCCCCATACAGGTGTAAAACACAAGCACTCTATCTCCTTCTGATTGATTGACCCAGAGCTGGTTGGAACCACTAAACCACAGAACTCCCTGACAGGCTGAAAATATGTCACCATGGAAAGTCCCCACTGCTTCTCCTGGTATTACGTTACAATTGGATAAGACTACAGAGCTGTCTCTTGGTGGTTTTTCCCCTTTAAAACTGGCTGCTGACCCTGCCTCAGGGACACAGTTTGGAGCCTGAACCCTACTGCATCCCTTACATCAGTTTTTTTCTAAATACAAATTTGGCTTGCTCAAACCCAGTTTTAATGTGGCGGATTATTCCCAGATTCTTGGACCCTAACAGCACTAGCTGCAAATACCTTACTTCCCAAGCCATATTAGCTGATTTTAAGATAAATATTAACAAGAAAGGTGCATGA
The DNA here is from genome assembly GCA_902168405.1 of Peromyscus aztecus. Taxonomy (NCBI): domain Eukaryota; kingdom Metazoa; phylum Chordata; class Mammalia; order Rodentia; family Cricetidae; genus Peromyscus; species Peromyscus aztecus. Next base: position 17,503 of record CABHPQ010043889.1, read on the forward strand.
CTCATCTTCCTCATGATTGCGAGTGTAAGAAGAAAGCAGTGCTACCTGCCAATCGAGGCATGAGATATCCCCACTGATGGCCAACAGAATTCAGAAGTATAAGATAATGTAGCCAATGCTTGGTAAATCTCATCTACTTAAGAGCACATTCTCCCTGTGCATGCTTACAGAGATTTAATTTCAAAATTTCCCATGTATCTTCTCCCATGATACCTCAGTTTCCTCATCTGAAAGCATAATAAGAAAGAAAGGAAGGTTTATCATGAAGCCAACATAAATTAAGCTTCAAGGCTACATTTGCAAGGGCCTCACATCATATTCACAGAATTATGAGTTATTCTAACCCTCTCCTGGATAAAATATTAGTGTTCTCTTTTACTTAAAGAAAACTTCCCCCATTCTGTGAAAATCAGACCCCCCAAAGCCTGTTTTCCTGTGTGTAGATCTCATAAGGATGCTGTGAGGCTGTTTAAGACTATTGGTGCTGTGCATACTATGTGCTTAAATACAAAGTAGCAGCATTACACTAGCATTCAGTGTAGAGCTCTCTGCAGCTCACAAAAAAGTCCCCATGCTTTACTGTTACTGAATTTACTACCAGCATGATTTGAATTTACAGGCTGAATTTGTTTGTTCCGGAAGGGAAATCCTGAGTTTATAGTATTTTTCTTTCAATTTCAGTCACTATTATGCTGTATGAGCAACTGAAGACATTCAATAAATATTTATAATATTAATGCAGATTAGTCATGATACAGCACTTCAAAATAATATAAGAATCATGAAAAGATATGTGTGAAGGATAATCATTATTAAACTGATTCTAATGTTCCTTACTTCTGTAATTAATAATTAAATTTATTGTTATATCTTCTCTTTCAATATATAACAGCTTAACAAAACTACAGTCCTGATGTTTTGTAAAATCTTACTTCCTTTTACAGTCACCTGTTATAGTCTTGCCACACACCACCCCCTTGGGTAAAATTACTCTTCAAGTAACAGGCAATATTGCATTGACCAAATAACTTTAAGGAAACAATATTACTAGAAAATCAAATTAAGTATTCATAAAATAATTATTCTCTACTCATTGACATATCTGCTCTGCTCAGATGGGTTTTAATGATAGTGTTGGACTAACCCTGCATGGCAACATCTGCTGCTTTTTACGCCTCCCATGTACCACTCAGTTTGTGCATACACAAGAACGTTCAGCTTAAGGTTACAGAAAATCTGCTCCATTTGATAATGTCAACCCATCACATTTCGGTTAAGCTGACATCAAGTCAAATGATGCATGTCACAGAGGCATAAATATTATGCCCACAGAGAGCCGATTTCTAGCCATAAATGCATAGAATCTCTTGGCTTGTAAACTTGAAATACACTCTTAAATTTTGGCAGTAAGATTGAATGGTTATAAAAAATACAGCATCTCTCTCAAATAGTTCAATTGTCAACCTATGTGAATACAAAACTCACACAAAATATTTCTGCATTCAATAGTTCTTTTTCCCTGAAAGTTATCATCTCAATCAGAAAGCAATCATAATTCTACAAATTATGCACAAGTTCCTATAAGATGGACATGCTGTGTTGCATAAGCCTCCTCCTGTCTTAACATTCTTTCAAAAATGAATTTAACCCATCCATGTTTTCAGGGTTAATCCAAGATAATTCAAAACAATTTTAAGCTGAAAATCATTACACAATTTAACCTCATCACTCAATAAGTGATTTTGAAAATAAATCACTATTTGTGAAATAGATCAAGACCAATGTCATTCTGAGAAGAAGAAATTCTCCTTATGAGGATGGACAGAGTTCACTGCCATTGGGAAGGCTTTGTGAAAGCTGCACAAGTGTCTGGTTAGGACGAATTACTGTATTTATCGTGTTTCTAATTAACCGTCAAGGAAAATGTGTTGTATTCAAAAAACGTTGGATGAATGTTTGCGGTATTTGTCACACTCAAGTAAGAAAGACCAGAGGCATTTGTGAGTCAAAGTTTGTGAAATGCTTTCCCAGTTTTCTCTCATTAGTCAGTATCACATTTGCTTTAACAAATTAGATTTCAATGTTTTATATGTGAGTACTAGGTATAATAGGGTTCTCTAAAATGCAGACCCTTAGATAAATGTTAGTATGCTAGCAGTTTACTTGGAAGTTGAAGGAAACTCCACATGGATCTTGATTGTTGAGCCTTAGGTAAATGTGCCTTATCCACACCACAGCCACCTGCAGCAGCTGGTGCTCATTCCCACTGGGTTCTCTTCTACCAGGCTGGGACATGTCTTAGATCTGTCCCACTGGACAGCAAGAACTGGAGCACCTCTAGATCAATACTCAGTAGACCTGGCTTGTTTTTCTGGGAACTGCTACTTTTAACACCAAATTCCTGGCTCCTCTATGCTCCCACACAGGCAGCAAAGTTGCCTTCTGTGACGGAAGAGCCCCAAGGAAAGGAAGTAAAGGTGTTGGCTGCCATTCTGAATTTCAGCAGTGTTTGAGGTAACTAAGATGTGTTGCAGGGTGACTAGAGAAATCAGTCAGCACTTGCTGCAGTGATGTCACTAGCCCACTTGAAAAAAAATAGAATATTTTAAAGTACAGAAATGATATTGCAAAGCTTCTCTTATTTTGGAGTAGTAAGTAGAAACTCTTTCTAAAAGTTTTATATCTTGATGGGGCCACTCTGGACACAGTAACTAAACAGTTATTTCAGAAACTTGTGCTAGAAAAGCATGCTCCCCTACCTTTGAATGCTTTGAAGTCAATATTTCAAAGGCTAATGGATTGGTACTTCAGTTCTTTTCCCATAGGACTAGCCCCAGCTGATCTCAAAGCCAAGGCTAATTCTGACCCCAGAGACCCACTCTCTGCTGCTGCTCTTCTCTCATAGGATGCCTTGTCATAGACTCAACAGAAAACATCATTTTTTTGTTGTTGTTGTTTGTTTGTTTTTTTTTTTTTTGGCTCAAAGCAAAATACAGACACTGCCTCTCACTCAGAAGTAAACACAGGAAATCACAAGGTGCCAGGCACTGCCATCCTGTAACTGAAGAGTTCAAATAAATTGCATTATGGAAAAAGAGATTTGTAGTAGAGTTGTTTTATAGGCACTTGGTCTGTATCATCAACTGTTTCACTGAAAATCTAGTCTGTGACGAGTCATCCATAAAAAACGCAAGAACAAAGCATCAGGAGTGTTATTGTGATGTTCTTCTAAAGCTCATAAAACAAGGCTCTATGCTTCTGCAGTTTCCATCCTAATCACATTTCCCCTAAACAGAAATCAGCATGAGTGGCAGGCTCTAATTTGATTTTTAGGGTCTTTCATTTTTAACTTCCAAGCCCCCGATCTATTTAAAAGCATGTGTGAACTTGGCCTATTGTTCTTTTTCTGTTGAATCAGAGATCAACCCCAGTCAAGCATGCATGTTTATAAACAGAAGAGAGTTAAAGTGTACAATAAGAAACTTGATATTCTTCAATTATGTAAAAATGAATACTTCCATTACAAGTCAACAACCAGGTTGGCTTACAATTCTGATTCATTTATAATCCTATGAACAAGTTGCTGTTATTATCTTCATATATTTGGGAAAAAATCAAAGTGGAGAAAAATTAAATAATACTTTATTAATAGTTAAGAATCAAGTTTGTATATATCTGCAAACAATATTCTTCTAAGTATTCTGTTCAGATGAAAGTAAGATGGTTTAGTGGGTGAAGTCTAAGTTTATTGCCTGACTTACAACCTTAGAAAAAGTAGAATGGTCAAATCAATTCCATGAAATTCTTCTCTGATTTGAACATGGACACTGTGGCATATGTAAACCCAGTGTAAATAGATCACACACAATACACAAACACAATACTACTACTACCACTAATAATAATATAATAAAATAGAAAAATAAAATATCAATTGTATTGTCTTATGAAACACTATTAATACATATCTATGTCACTATATATACTTTGAACTAGTGAATAGAACAGTCCAAGCATATATATATATATAGATAGATATATATACACACACACATGTATATATATATATATATATATATATATATATATATATATGCTGCCATAAATTAATTTTGAAAAAAATAAATTAGTCTTTGGTAGAAAATAATGTTCTCGTCCTTGTCACTAGGCAGGGTACTAAGACTGACGAAGAAGGAAACATTCATGTGTGCAAGAAATGTCATCTTATGCTAGACACATGATTATGCAGATCACACAGGTGAGGTTTTTTGTCAAACCTGTGGTATAGTCATATATAAGATCAAATCACTGACCTAAAGTTAAATGACCCAGGCCCAGCTCCTCTCTGGGTATGCTGTTACCTCATCTCCCTTTTGCATCATAGCATGTGAATGAAAACAGCCAGACATCCTCTTTATCCTACTTTTTTGAAACTTCTGCTTGTTAGAAAATATCCTACTCATGAAACAACTTAATCTTAGTTAACTCAATAAAGAAGTCATGTAACTAGTGGTACACATTGAACATTGTGGCCTTAGGGGAAGTCAGTTAGCCACCTAATATGAGATATGTGAAGTGCTGATGGAGTTCTCTCTAAGGTCAGTTTAATCCATGCCTTTCCTGTGATATTAAGATGCAAGACAACTTAAACATCCCATTATCTCTATAAATGATTTGTCTCCAGAACTCCGCCACTAGAGCATTGTGAACAAATCAATGCAATCCTTCTAAAAGAAGGCATCCACTGGAGATGCATGGGTTGGGGTGATCCTTTGTTTGAACTATGCTTGCATTCCTCTGGAGAATTAATGATGGTCAGCCTTCACAACTCTATAAGAATTAGACTAGTGTGATTACGCAGAGATAGCTTTGGAAACTTCCTGCACAAGGAAAGGAGGCTGAGATTTAGAAAGCAAACTTCCTAACTTTACCTGGAATGGACCGATGAACTTTCCAAATGTTCAGGCAAATGAAATGAGTGTGGAGTCACAACCCTGTCTAATTTATGGTGTTTTTTTTCCTATCCTTGAAATTCTGAAAGCATCTTTCCAAAGAGTGTTCTAGCATACTGTGACCAATAATGTCAGAGTTAATGACTTGGCATTTGCTAATGCACTTTTGGATCCTGGCTGATAGTGCCAGCCTAGTAGACTGACATTATTTTTACAATAGAGGTTATAATGATAAGAAGAGCGCTCTCTAATGACTGTGGCTCATAGAATTTTAGAGACAGTGTGTACATCTAGTACAGCCTCCTAATTTTACACTTGAAGAAACAAAAGCCCAGGAGGGGCAAACTGATTTCTCAAGGTGATGACACCTAATTAGTGACGGAGCCGTGCTGAGATCTCTGGTCTTCTAAATCATCAAGGCAGGCTGTCAATGAGTCAATCAATGATCATTGCCAATACACTGTGCAGTTCTGACTTCTGCCTTTTCAAGTAATGTCTTAATTGTCATTTATGTCCTTTACAGTTCTGTACGGAATGGCAACCTTGTCAAGACAAAATCCCAAGCAATTAAATATTGTCTAAGTGACTTCGACATTAAAGAGGTGTATAAAGATGTTTAAGTTTGGGAGGCAAGGGAATCCTTAAGATGCCCGAGCATTTCATGATTTTGTAAAATAGTTTTGCATAAGTTTATGCATAAATGTGTTGAAATTGTTTTGTATTTCCCTTGTCATGTGTATTTTCATATAGAGTATAATGATTGCTACATTGTCACAATCATGTATATGAATGGGTAGGTTCAAGTCTCAGATATAGTATTTCCTAACTTCTCTAGTCTTACTCTGCTTTTGATGTAAAGCAGTAAAAAATTATATTATGTATATAAAGCAACTTAAATACTACTGGACATAGATAGCTCATAAATGCAAAGAAAAATCTAGTCCTTTGGTTTGTATGTTATCTTATCTGCCTTCATATTTTCTGTCAATATTATGGTTATTTCATAAAATAAAGTTAACAAAATACATTACATAACATTTACTACAGGATTACTTATAACTTCATTCTGTTACTTAGCAGTAAAAATATCCCCAGAGAGTAATTTACAATAACCACGAAATTTGAGATTATAAGACATTGGTAAATCTATCATAGGGCGGATATACAGTCATAACAATTTGCATCAGAAAACAAGACAAAAGAATATTTTTCTATTTTGCTTCTGGTTTTTCAGTACATTCACAGCTTTAAGCCCACAGAGATAGAATTAGACACCTGTTTGTAACTTGGATAGAGTCATTTTCAATGGACCATAATTGTACATATTTAAAACTTTTTTTTGTAAAAAATTCCTTTTATATTTTCATCACAGAGCCATGTACATCTTCAGGATTGTATCATCTTCATTGATATTTTTTCCATTCTCAAATCCTCCCATCACGTCCTCATTAATAATGTTCAAACATAATTCAATAAATAGCACATGATTTATATTACAAATAGAAAGAAAGTATATGCCCCAGGTTCAGAACACTATGTGAATCATCAGTCTTCAAAATATTAGAATTTCTGATCAATCTTTCATACTTGGAATCGGAATAAAAAGAACTGACAAAGTTTCATATAATCAAATATTTCGTGACTATGTTTTTTCCCCAAAATGTTTTACCACATGGGTAAATCATCCTGTATCCCCTAGGTTAAAAACATGAATACAGTATCAAATGCTCATGCACTGAAAATGCCCAATATATAGCGTATTACCCAGCAACTAAAATGCAATACAGCAGAATGCTCTGGGAGCATATTTAATCTAATATTCATTTCAGAATATCAAATTTTATTAGGATTCAGAAAACTTAATGTCTACCCAGGACTGTTTTATTTCCTGACATATCGGATAATAACTACATTTGGGTAGAAGTATAATTATTTTCCTCAATTCAATTCAAAGGATGTGGAAATTAAATTTCCATTGTATTTAAGAACAAGACACCAATGTTTGCATAATTTATATATCTACAGTGCATACTCTGGTATCAGCTAAGTAACCATGTCTCAATAGCTTTATTTTTGTGTGTGTGACCAGAAGAATGAAAGAGAAAAAAAGAAAGGCAAAAACTTCTTTTCACATGGGAGCAGTAGAGATAAAACTTGGGTGTATGACTCTTGGCTCTTTTAATTTCCACTTAGAATATACATACATGATGATGATGGTGGTGGTGGTGGTGGTGGTGGTGGTGGTGGTGGTGGTGGTGGTGGTGGTGGCTGTGGTGTTGAGTTTTTAGACACAGAGTATCATTATGTAATCCAGGTTTGTTATTTGCAGTCCTCCCATTTCAACCTCTTGAATGTTAGAATTACAGTTTGTATGCCCCACACTTGGTATATAAAATTATTTTGACATTTATTTTAAATTAAAAAAATGATACCAAGTCATCCATTCTTACTTGAACTATGAGACCTGCTACCATATACAGATACTTCAGGTGACAACATAAATACTATTTCACAGATATCCCATGGGTCTCAAAATAACAAAATATTTTCAATTTTCTGTAAATTTGTGTAAGGATTGTAACAGTATGCTTTAATTAATGATGGAAGAAAGTTGGGAAATGCTATTAGAGAACACAAATTTGAGAATTCTAGAGCAAAATTTTGAATGTTTATTGTAATTTGTATAATTAGATATGTGGAAATAACAGCTTTCCACTTGGAAGGAATGGATAATAGAAGTTATGTTAGAAACGACTAAACTGATACTTCCCTAAGCCATGTACCTGAGTATGTGGGTACATTGTATATACATACATGAATTAATCAACTTTTTATTGACATACATATCATTAGGTACTAATGCATTTCAAGGATTTAGTATCCCTGTTGTGTTATCTGGTGTTGAGAATGGTACAATACCATCAGTAGCACATCTAGGAAGCACACAGTTCCACATCTGAGAGATAAACATGGCCTCGTATCACTCTCAGTAGTACACTCTTATAGAATAAAACATCTCACAAGCCCCAATCTCCTAAAGTAAAGGTCCATGGCACCCCTAATTACACAACCATGGAAAACAGATTTTTAAGTATATGGACCTCTGGAGAAATACAGTTCATATACCAACCACAATAGAGTTTTATTCAAAATCATGAGCACAATAGGAATTATTATTCATGTCTATACAGCCTTCACTCTACATCAGCACTTACTATTAGCATTTAATATACATTAACTCATGCTATTCCACCGTAACCACATACACCACCTTGGAGACCAAAGACGAATGCTGACTTCTTCCATAAATAGAATCAGGGGAAATAATCATGATCATTAATTCCAGTTGGTCTGTGGATATTCATCTATACCAGGCCACAGTGGACCACATAGGCTTGAAGAATTCAAACAATAATCAGCACACCCAGGCTCTGACTCAGTTTGTCCAGGATTAATTAGGAGAAAGAAAGAAGGTGATCTTGACCTATGCTTTTTCTTGAAAGAGATGCAATAGCTCAAGAAGAAAATGAATGGTACTAAAACAATTTAAGAGGTACCAAAGTCATGAAGTCCTACTCAATAACTTTATGGAGGGCAAAGAGGAAAAAGCAATTGTATCATTATGTGTGTGATTTGACTGAATAAATGAAGAGGAAGAACTTGATTTTCTTACTGACCTCCAGTGATAATATCCAGAAGTGGTTGGAATGATGCAATCTAGAGACATAAATAAAAGTTCAGCAGATTATCTTCCCAGGTATAGAAATAAATACAGATAAATATTGCTGACAGCTATCTGTACTTCCCACTTTGATTACAATTAAGATCTATTTACAATAGTTTAAGAAATAAAAAAACATTCACATTAAAATATTCTCATAAAACACCTGAATTCCTACCTCTTACCTGTAAGAGAGTATTCCCAAGTAAGAATAATATAAAAGACAGAAATATATATATATATATATATATATAAATTCTCAGTCATGATTTATGTAATTTAGCACAGAATATGGGTAATGGGGATGGTAAAGCCATTAAACATCTGCTAAGCATTTAAAAAGCATACTCTCTCATTATCAATAGCCAGAAAATAATAAACTTTGGCACAAACTGCATTGTCCTCTGGAAGCATCTACTTGGAGGCTAGTATAATTTTAAGCTAGATTTTAATTGGGGTCTTCCCATTTTCACCTGACTGGAAATTGTTCCAACATTGTGGTTATGGCAAGGTCGGAGTGTTGGGCAGATGCCTCTACAGTGGTCAGTTACCAACACAGACTCAGGAGGGGCTGCCTGCAGGTCAGAAAGGAGCCTGGGAGCACAGAGAAAGGAGAGGCTGGTTACACAAGGAAGAGGAATGGTTAACAGTCTAATACAATAGAGACAACACATGCTAATTTAATCATATTTGTATTAAGTTATATTAAATACATGGCATATATAATAGTGTAACAATTATTTGGATCTAGGAAACTTTTTTTCTTTAAGTTTGAGACAAATTATATGAATATCATTTTGGTCATCATGTATTTTCCTCACAGCTAGATGAGAAATAATCTATGATGGATGTAATTAAATGCCAAGGGCTGTGTGGAATAACACACACACACACACACACATTCGTATATATGCATATATGGCATTGTACTACTGAAGGCCTGGGTACAGGTAGTTGACCACAGAGTTGTAATCTGTTTTTTTTTTCCCCCCAAAGCACTCACATTGGATTCTTCTTACTATTTTACTAAGAATAATATGGAATGTAGGGATATTTTTGTGTGGAAAATAGATTTAAATGGGCTCTTTAAAACCTGAACATTTTCAGTTACCTACTAATAGTCTTTCAAGGTTGCATAATTCTTTTATAAGCAATCAACAGCAATAAGATAAATATATAGTATACCACCAATAAATAATCTTTGGAGAAAAATTCATTTAAGAAACTTTATCAAATAAGATTTGCAGATAATCTAGGTACAGTCAATTGGTGGTGGTACATGCCTTTAATCCCAGCACTCAGGCAGCAGAGGCAGGCAGATCTTGAGTTCCAGGCCAGCTTGATCTACAGAGAGAGCTACAGGACAGTCAGGGTTACATAGAGAAATCCTGTTCAAAAAAAAATCATCATCATCGTTGTCATCATCATCATTGTCTCATTTTACAAGATACAGAGACTAAAATACTGGAAAATGTACAGCAGCTGATAAGAAAATGTGTAGCCTAGCACATAAATTTATTTTACTTAGGTGGATTCTTTGAAGCAACAAATGTCCTACAAAGTAGGTACAGACAACATGGTGCCAATGTACTAGGCATCAAATCCAATCTACAAATCATAGATTTTGAGGATCAGTATTCAACTTAGGAGCTGAAGGAAACTGGGAATTTACTTCACCATAACCAACTCACTAAAGCTATTGTGTATATCTTCCAGGGGCCTGGGATATGGCAGGTATTTTCACTCTTCTTGCTCTGGTGATAGCCAGTTTGATAGGGGCTCAGCTGTTCCTATCCTCACCACAAAGCAGGAAAACTGCAATCACATACAGGTGTTGTTTGTCTAAAGCCTACAGCTTTTAAAAATAGTTTATGTCGTGTCACTGTTAGGTTGATACTTAAAAATATATTAATATTTACTCTCTTCCTACATAAAAACACACTAAGATCCTTGATTATAGTGTGTCTCCCTTGATCCTTCAATACTTTGTAATCTCATTCTATCCTTCACATACAATTTTAATTGATTGGCTGTAAGACTGAGATGTAAGTGGGCTTAGTTTTGACCCCATCCTTCAAGGCAACCCTAATATTCACCACGATTCCTTTTATGCTCTGGTACCCTGTCCTCACAGCATGCTCATTTGTCTCAGACTCATTGTGATTACTAACTTTACCTAACACACAATTTCTTTTCTACTATACTGGGTTGAGGGATAAAACAAATGAAGGTAATGGGAAATAATTTTAGGAGAAATATGGTATAATGGAATATGCATATTGTATTGTAAAGTCAGACAGTGGAGGATAGTAGGTCAGGAACATTGACTTCATCACCTCAGTAAAGTTCAAAACAGAAATCAAGTCAGAGGCACAACTAGCAGTAGGCTGAGAAGTGACAGCAAGATTGACATATGATGGCATGCATTTAGATACTTGGTATTATTGTAGACTGGAAATGGAGAGGTTAAAGGTCTCCCCCTTTCATTTTACAGTGTTTTCATTGTTATAAAAACCATTACATTTTAATAAAAAATAGTTTAAACATTGAGATATCTTGCTAGTGTCTACATGATGTACTCTAGAAAACCATCTAAAGTATGAGTCTAATTTTGCATAAAAATGGCATTGATGTGTAGAACATCATAGTGTAGATGTGTTGCAAAATATAGAGAAAAGGGAGACAAAATCAAAAATTATACAGAAAAGATACACATATTTTTATTGATTGAATATGAAATAATTGACTTATTTTTCATTCTCTACTTATTATATAAACGTCAATAAATCTTTTTTTTGTAACAGGAAAATTTAGTTTGGATTATTTTTAAAACTATTTTGAAGGCTAGAAAGATGACTCAGCAGTTAAGAGCACTTGCAGATTTTAGGAAGACCAGGATTTGCTCCAGCACCAACAGGGCAGTTTACAACCTTCTTTAAATGCATAATCAGGAGTTCTGCTGCCCTCTGCTGGCCTCTGAAAGCACAACACACGGATATGAGGATATGATATACATATATCAAGGCGGACAAAGCACTTAAAATATAAAATGAAAATAAATAAATATTTTAAAAATTAATTTGGCTGAGTACCTGAATTAAGAATCAGTAAAAAAGAAAAATAACCGTTATAAAGCACAGAGCAGAGATAGAAATGCATACCAGAAGGATCAATCACACCAATGATTTTGGTTGCTGGCTGGTCAGGAATGGCCCAGGATGTAAGGAGTGTCTAAACTTACACTTTTTTTTTTAAATTGATGGTCATGACTCAGTTTTTTGTGAAATGAAAGAATATAACATGAGCCTCATATTAATCACAGGTCACAATTGCAGCACATGAGCAGGAGGCTGGAGGTTGGACATTTGCTCTCAGAGATGTTTGTCCTGACATGGACACAGTTTGACATGGCTTTTTCACTTTGTGAGAGTGAAAGGCAAGCTGACTTTATCTGTCACTGTTATTTCTGTGTATCCTCAAAGTCTTGCTCCCTGTCTTCAGAGAAGGGACCTTTTCACAGGTCTATGTTTCAGCTTGGTGCTTTTGTGGATCAGAAGATAAAGAATTCTACAGGATTCATTTATGACAAGTTCCAACCTTAAGGTGCTATATAAATTTTGAATGGAAGTCTATTTTCACTAATTTTACTTTGGCAAATCGGACTCTTTATGAGTTAGTATAGTAACAGCAATCTTCCTAAATGAGCAAATGTATTCAATATGCAGACTGCAGCATCTTTCAGTTATGGAAAATAGACCAGCATCAATTCATCTTTTAGATAAATGTGATTCACAATTCCTCTCTTTTTGTACTGTCCTTATTGCTTCATCATTTTGCTGCTTTATTTTTCTGTCTCTATTCCATGAATAATGAATACAGAGTTTTAATGATTCTTGTAAATAGAGACCATATTTTTTTCTCATGAACCACAAGGAAAAAATATTCATATTATTTTATTTCTGTCATTGTACTTGAGATTAATAGCACCATTTCTCATCCACCAAGTTTATTATAGATCATAAAAATGAATAGGATCTCTTTCCTGATTGGCTGAGGAGGAGAGTTTAATCTTATGTAATTATCTTTCAAATCACACATGCATCAGTATAATAAAACTCTATTAGATCACTGAACTATTTCACATGATCTTAAAAAGATTAATATTCATTTAAACTTTATATACCTCAAAACATATCTCCCCATGGTAAATTTCTTAAAGAAAAATAAACAACAAAAATTATGAACAAAATAGCTCACTAGGTAATAGAAGAAAAGAATAACAAAAAGAAAAACTCACTGAACAACCACTTTATTACATTTTCTCCTGATCTTAAAAAAGTAAGAATCCAGAAAATCATTTGCCGTATTAGGTCAAAAGTCTTAGAAAAAACTAAAAGATGTCACTCCACGTATATCCAAATTTTCATTTCTCATAAACCATAACATTTTTCTAGAGAGAAAATATCCCTGACTTATTTGATGTTTATATTTGTAGGTTTTTGTGTATGTATGTATGTATGTATGTATGTGTATATATGATATGAGGGTCGGATATCCTCTATGAGTCACTTCTCTCCTTTTAAGCCAAACCCCTTTACCTGCTGAGCTATTTTGCTTGCCAGAGTATATTCAAAAGAGACAACTAAACCAGACAACTGCTACAAATGGAAGGCAGTGTGGTGTGTCAAATACTGTGTGAACAGGTTCGCGGGGATTTTCCTTTTAAGCCCCACACTGCAGATAGTGTTCTGTACAACACCATTTCAGGGTAAATACTTCCTGTTAGAAAGACAATGAAAAGCAGAGGCAACCTGCAACCGTCCCATAAATTTTGTGCACAGAGAAGGAATAGCTGTGATGCAATACTATTGTTTATACAGTTCAAGCTGTGGAAACATCCAGTGACCCAATGTGTTATGTAATGTATTCACTCATCTTTTGATAGTCAACTTTTCTATGGTAGGGTCTATTTTGTCAACCAAAGAAGGATTTTCTTTCTGTTATAACTGAGAAAAAAATATCACCTGAAAAATTAAACTAGAATTAAAAAAAACAGAATTTAAATTAGCTTGATATTTTGCTTTCTCTGAAAAATCAAATAAATCTTTCAAATTTTTAAAGTTAATTTGAGCCAGGCGTTGGTGGCGCACACCTTTAATCCCAGCACTCAGGAGGCAGAGGCAGGCAGATCTCTGTGAGTTCGAGGCCAACCTGGGCTACCAAGTGAGCTCCAGGAAAGGCGCAAAGCTACACAGAGAAAACCTGTCTCGAAAAACCAAAAAAAAAAAAAAAAAGTTAATTTGATTACTACTCATATTCTTAAATAATTAAACAATAAATCCTAATTTTAAATCTGTTTGTTTCCATTTATTCTTCCAACCTTTCCAACCTGATAAAATATATTCAACTTAATTCAGCAAGTAAAGGTTAAATTTGAATATTTTTGATATGGCTTACTAAGCAATTGAGAAAAATATGACTCAGTTATCCAACAAAATAAATAAATATTTGTAAGTGCTTAAAATGATAAAACATATTTTCTTTCCATAAGCAGATCCCTTTTAAACATATGTTTAAGTGAATCTTGCCCAAACATGAAATATATTGTTGGCGCTTGGACAAATACAAATTTATATTAGACTTCCAGTATCAGAACTGACACATATCTAAAAGGATACACTACTAAAAGTAAGGGTCACCTTGGACCCTAAAATGACTGGAGGTAAGGGGACAAACCTTTCCTGCACTGAAGTCTTTGTTCTAATGTGGAAATGTCACAAGGATTCTGCTGACTTCAGAGCAGTACCTGAAGGGAGCAAGCAAGCATAAATGTCACCGAACCTCAAAGGCAGCCAGCTCCTGACTGCAGAGTGATCTGGCATCTGTCTAGGCATCTTATTACACTGTTTTCACAATGCAGGAAACTACCTCATCTTATCTCTCTGTGATAATCAGCACTTTCATTTGGTTATTGTTTATAAACCATAGATATACATTCATATTTTCTTCTTATGAATGGGCGAAGGCAGAAAAAACTATAAACTTTAAAAATATAGTTAATAGCAGGTGAATACAACTTATGTTTGGAGAACTAGAACTGTAGCTGTGAATGGTGTTTCTAAAACTTGCTATCTACAGACACATGGAGAAGACAAATAAAGTAATTCCATCCCTGAAATGTGGTTGTAAGAACTGGATATGAAAGATACATCATCATTAGGGGTTTAGTGACAGCTAATGACTGACAACTAGTGGGATGTTTAAGCTCCTATGATTGTGACAAATGTAGGTTCACTAATGCTATGTTGGGTAGTAGGGAAACACTTGGGAAATACACAATGGATTAAGAATGTCAGAAATGCTGAACTTGACATAGGTTTCTATGAAAACACGGAAAAGTAATATATCTAGATTTTCATTTAAAAACTACATAAAGCATCTTTATTCATCAAATATACTCAGTGACATACAAGGCTAAAGTTTATTTCCATGACTGTTGTGGCTAATTCTAATGAGCTCTGCATCTTCCAGTTTTCCAGCTCTGTTTCCAGCAGCCAGTTACCTTCTCTATTTAATGATTTGCAACATTGACTTGAGTTTTAACTCCAAACTGCATACCAGCTACGTTGACTACCACTGTTCAACATCTTCATTTCTTAGTCTTTTACTTGAACTAACAGGCTTTGAGAGTTTATAGCCTTGTCTCTACTTCCAGCCTTGCTATGCTTCAAGGTTGCTGAAAATGTTATCCCTCAGCTTCCTGTTCCACCCAGTCATCATGCAGCTGCTCTCTCTCTTTCAGCTTCCTGTTCCAGACATCTGGTCTGCTCTTGTTGCCATGCCTACACACTATGATGGACTTTCATGTCTCTGGAACCATAAGCCCAAATAAACTCTCCTTTCTATGTTATTTTGGTCATGGTATTTTATCACAGCAATACAAAAGCAACTAATACAGGAATCAAATGCATTCAATAAAAAATATGTGTTTGTTTCTGGTGACTTTGACACTAGATGAATGATTCTTTCTTAGTGTTGTATTTGGGTCTCTTCAAGATGAATCTGACCTATTTAATTAGCAATTATTTTCTCCTCTGTTATGGTATGCAAATGAATGGTTTATGTATTTGTGTATGCTCACACGTACATGTGGGCACACATTCAGAAGTCTGTGGTGTATCCACGTGTTGAGGAAACAGGTTGACTTTGGATGTCTTCATCAATTACTCTTCACCTTAATTTTTGGGGGACAGACTATCTTACTAAACACGGAGCTCACTAATTGATAAGGATGGTTTGCCAGTGAGCTCCAGATCCACATACCTCTAGCTCTGGGATTACAAATGTGTTCCACCAAGCCCAACCTTTTCACATGGGTGCTGAGCACCTGACCTAAAGTCCCCATCTTTGCACAGAAGAAACTATTCAATGAGCTATCATCCCAGCCTCCATGTTCTTCATTAAGCAAACTTGTACAACTATATATATCAAGCTGTAATTTTTGTGGTGAAATACACTAGTTCTTCGGGTACAGAGTATTTTAAACATATACATACACACACACACACACACACACACACAGAGAGAGAGAGAGAGAGAGAGAGAGAGAGAGAGAGAGAGAGAGAGA
>CABHPQ010043892.1:0-14824 GCA_902168405.1 Peromyscus aztecus
ACACACACACACACACACACACACACACACACACACACACAAAGAGAAAAAAGCTATCTATCCTGGAAAAAAATATTAGATTGACAGTTATATAATACATTGGTCTTTATTATCATCATTTTGGGGTATTTATTGGTTTTAAACCATCTGCATGCATTAATTTAGTACAATTGTTATGAATCAGCTGTTAAGAAATCACATCTCTCATATTTATTACTTCAGGGTAGTGTTTGATATATAAAGTACCCAGTATTAAAAATAAGATATGTATATGTTCATACATATGCCAATTCTTACTCTGCATATAGATAGCGGTGTGCTATCTATGTAAGTTATTAGTGTTATTAGTGTAAATCCTGCATCTTGGTAGAGTGGCATTGCTAAGTCTACCATATACACAGCATTAACTGAACAGATGGATTTAATTCAAATTTTCCCCCTAATAATCACCATCTCATCACAAGAAAATAATAATGCTTTCTTGCACTAAAAACCTGTAAGCCATTCTTTTAAATCTCCATATGAGTTTCCATTACCCCTTAGTGTGAAATATTGAAATGGGAGATTATTATAGGAACCCTACGTGATTTTTCTCTCATTCAGTAGAGGCTGGATATTTCAGAATGGCTTCTGAATGAAAAAAGTTATACTTAGGTCAGCAAACTAAGTCATGTATAAAATGCAAATGCAATTAAAAGTCTTGTGTTCCCTATTTGCTATGAGGGCAAACACTTAACCTATCACATACTGGATGCTAGTCAAAAGAAGACTTGAAAAAGTTGTCCATTCCTGTAGAAAATTAATCCCTTCAAAATAGATAGTATAGATTTCTGTGCCAGGAATTTGTAAATGTTAAAATTGCATGGGTACAAACAATAGGAAATCTACAAACAACATGAATAACAAATAAGCAATAACAAACTGATCTAAAATTAATAAAAGAACATAGTTTGCTAATTAAAAGCCCAAAGTTCTGCAAGGCTCATAGCGCACTCAATGGTTGCCTGGGTTTGGCAGTGTTCTGTCCACTCACTTCCCTGCCTTAATTTCATCCTCAAGGCAGTATCAGTTCTCTGCCTCACAGACAACCAAGGAAAACTTCCACAGCAATCTAAGAGGCTTCAGGAAAGACCTTCCAAACACTGAACAAGAAACTAACTGTATTTCTGATGCCCTGAAAGTTTAAGACTTTGCCTCCCCTGAAGAGACCAAAGCTTCTAAAGCTGCCCATTCTAAGAAATAGCAAAGTCCCGCAAGAGCATATTTCATACACATCAGCACATCCACAGCTGGCATCCACAACTAGCTCCAGGCCTCCAGCCACTGACTCTAACCACCCAGGGGACAGGAGTCAGGAGTCAGACAACTAGGGACAGTTCCTTCCTTGTCCCCAGGGCCTGGTGAACCTTTCAATCTACTCTGGTGTGCTCTTTCCATCCCTGGAAACTGTAGTAAAGTTTTCTGTCCATTTTTCCCCTTGATTTCTGTATCCTGACCAGTCTGGTCCTTTCCCACATGGTCTTTCAGGTCTCTTCATCCATGAGAAACAAACAGCATTTTAATAGTAATCTCCTGATTTGTTGGCCCAGCCATAACTGAATAACAATGAAATCTACAATGAAAAATGTTCTGAGTAGTGCTGCCCCTTCCCTGGATTCTATCTCATGGGATCCTTCTCCAGGCCCATACCATCCCAGCTTTGCACTGGCCCCACTGCTGGGTCCTGCCCCCAAACCCAGTGGACTTCCACCACTCAGGGATAGGCCATACAAGTCAGAACTGGTGAGTGACCCACCTGCCAGTAGAATGACCACTCCCTAATTCTGTATCCAAGACCCTTTGCACAGCTCACATTATCCCAGCTCCTTGCTGCCCCAGGGTTGGACCCTGCCCCTAACTACTCAGAAGCAAGCCATACCAGTTATAACAGGGGCAAGCCACACCAGCTTGAATAGACTTAAGCTGTTCAGGTGCAGGCCACACTGGTCAGAACAGATGTAGGCCACATCAATTAGATGAACAGAGGCCCCCTGCTACACCAAAGGCCAAGCTAACTGCCAAAAGGCCACCTCCCAACTTGGACAGAAATTCTCAACAAGACCAGTGGTCAGGTCAGTCACCAGAAATCCAGGCCAAAAAGACTAGAAAATGAAAGAGGAAACAGAAACCAAGGAACAAAACACCCATCCAACAAAGACAAACTCAGAAATCAGGGACCAGAACTAATCAACACAAACCCAAATGCCAAAATGCCAGTGTAAAAATATAATCAACAACAGCCAGGGCAATATGGTTCCACCAGAGCCCAGCTGTCCTACAACAGCAATTCCTGAATATTCCAATGCAGCCAATGCACAAGAAAACAATCTTAAGAACAACTTTATGAAGATAATAGAGGTCCTAAAAGAGGAAATAAAAAATCCCCTTAAAGAAATCAAGGAAAAATTTCATTGTTTCCTTTCTCTGTAAGGCTGAACATAGAAATCAATTAGGAAAGAGACAAGTTGTCCAATCAGATAGTGGGCAAAACTAAGGGAATAAATCCCAAAAGAAACAAAATGCTGTCTTAACTTAAAAATAGGCAAATTGGGTAAGACTGAGTGGTAGACAAAAATCCACATGCTGGTCCAGGGCCCTCTGCCCTGGGCCTGGAGGAGAAAACACAGGCTGCTAGGCACCAAGCAGATGGGCTCTATTATGGTGAGCAAATATATGGTGGGGTATGAAAGAGAGAGAAAGACAGAATGGTTAATATCCTGTGGAGAGAGGCAGGTCTGAAGAGGTGAAAGCAGTGAGGAGTGGGTTGAGGTCGGTGGCCTGCTTGCCATGCAGGACCCTGTGATAGCAGGACCTGAGCTGCTACCATGTCTACTACACCCATGGCCCTGCCACAGCTGTGGTCTGTGTTGGTATCTGTAGCTCCTATTACCACCAAAGGCTGCAAGGATAGGGCTACACAGAGTTAGACCCACCCCTCACCAGCTGTAACACTAGGGAGTACTGGTTCTGCCCCACACTGGCTGCAGAACTGGAGAGAGTGGCTCCCTGCACTTCACCTGGGCAGCATGGCAGAGCTGACTGTTGGTGGAGTTGCAGGTGAGCTGGCCCTGAGAGTGGGAGAATGGGAGACCTGCTCCTACCCCCCATCTGTCATGTAGTGGCCTAGGTGAAAGAAAGAAGTTCTTCCCCCCTCCCCCCTTGACACATGTGGTGGGCAGGAGAGCTAACCCAGCCTCTCATCAACTGCTGCACTAGGGAGAGCAGGCCCTGCACCTCACCTGGACAGTACAGAGGAGCTGACCATGTTGACAGAGGCATTGGTGAGCTAGCTCCAAGAATGAGAGCATGGGAGATCTGGCCCCACCTCTCATCTGTCATGTAATAGCATGGGCAAGAGAGAGATGTCATCTCCCACCCTTC
The DNA here is from genome assembly GCA_902168405.1 of Peromyscus aztecus. Classification (NCBI taxonomy): domain Eukaryota; kingdom Metazoa; phylum Chordata; class Mammalia; order Rodentia; family Cricetidae; genus Peromyscus; species Peromyscus aztecus. Next base: position 3,421 of record CABHPQ010043892.1, read on the forward strand.
CCCTTACTACCTATGGCATGTGGGAGAGCTAGCCCTCAGGTCACGAGAACCAGTGACCTGGCCCAGCATCTCACCAGCTGCAGCACTAGGGAGAACAGGCTCTGCACCTTGCCTGGGCAACACAGTAGAGCTCACCCTGCTGGTGATGGCACTGGTGAGCCTGCCCTGAGATCATGGGAGTGGAAGAAATGGCCCCTCACCCCTCACCCACCATGTGGTGGTAAATACAAGGGAAAGATGCCCTCAGCCCTCACCCCTTGCCACCTGTAGCAGGTGAGAGAGCTGGCCCTGCCCCTTACCAGATGCAGCACTTGGGAGAGTGGGCCCTGCACCTCACCTGGGCAATACAGTAGAGATGACCCCACTGACTGGGGAAGCAGGTGAGCCGGGTCCAAGAACATAAGTATGAGAGATCTGGCCCCACCTCTCATCTGCCATATGGTGGCATTGGCAAGGGACAGAAAGCCCCTCCAAACCCTTTGTGGCCTGTGGCAAGTAATGATATATGAACTAAAAAGTGTACTGTGTGACTCACTGTGTAACACTACAGCTTCCACCAGGAGATTTTTCTTTCCTTTCTTTTTTGTAATTTTGTTGTTGTTGTTGTTTTATCCTGGGTGAGGAGCAATGGGAAGGAACAGGGAATTGAGTGCAAATGAGATACATGGTGGGAAATCCAAAGAGAATCAATAAAAAAGTTAAATTGGAAAACAAAAGAAATTAAGAAAAAGACAACCAAAAAATTAGAAGCAATCAACAAATCTCTTAAAGAATGCCAAGAAAGCCAGTGCAGAAAACAAACAAGCAAACCGGTGAAGGAAACTATTCATGGCATGAAAATCAAGATAGAAGCAATAAAGAAAACACAAACTGAGAGAATTCAAGAAATGAAAAATCTAGGTAAGCAAAAAGGAACTACAGTTGTAAGCATCACCAACATACACAAGAGATGGAAGAGAGAATCTCAGGCACTGAAGATACGATAGAAGAAGTAGGAAGTAGATGCATCAGTCAAAGAAAATGTTAAATCTGAAAAACTCCTAACACAAAACATCCAGGAAATCTGGGACACCATGAGAAGACCAGATCAAAGAATAATAGGAAAAGAAGAAGAATCTCAGCTCAAAGGCCCAGAAAATATATTCAAAAAATCATAAAATTTTCCAAACCTAAAGAAGAACATGCCTATAAAGGTAGAAGAAGTTTACAAAACACCAAATAGACTAGGCCAGAAAAAAGTTCCTTCAACATATAACAATCACAAAACTAAACATACAGAATAAATAAAGAATATTAAAAGCTGCAAAGGGAAAAGGCCAGGTAACATATAATGCAGACCTATCAGAATTATACCTGACTTTTCAATGGAGGCTCTAAAATCAAGAAGGGCATGGACATATGTCTTGCAGAGTCTAACAGACCATGGATGCCAGCCTAGACTTCTGTACCCAGAATATACCTAGAAAATTTTTCAATCACCATAGATGGAGAAAATGAGTTATTTCATGACAAAGTCAAATTTAAATACTATCTATCTACAAAGCCATCCCTACAGAAAGTACTAGAAGGAAAATTCCTACCCATGAAAACACAGGCAATAGATAATTTCACACCAGCAAAATTCAAAAAAGGAAAACACACACACACACACACACACACACACACAACCAACAACAACAACACTAATATAATGACAGGAATTAACAATCAGTGATCATTAGTATCTGTCAATATCAATGGGCTCAATTCACCAATAAAAAGACACATGTAAACAGAATGGATACAAAACCAGGATCCATCCTTCTGAGCATAGAAGAAACACACCTCAACATCAAAGATAGACATTACCTCAGATTAAAGGGTTGGAGAAAGATTTTCCAATCAAATGGACCTAAGAAGCAAGATGATGTAGTTATACTAATATCTAACAAAACAGAATTAAACGAAAATTAATCAAAAGAGATGAATAAGGACATTTAATATGCATTAAAAGAAAAATTCATCAGAATGATGTCTCAATTCAGAACATCTATGCCCCAAATGCAAGGGCACCTACATTTGTAAAAGAAACATTACTAAAGCTTAAATCACATATCGAATACCACACATTAATAATGGAAGACTTCAGCACCCCACTCTGGCCAATGCATAGGTCACCCAAAAAGAAACTAAACAAAGAAATAATGGAATTAACAGACATGATGACTCAAATGGACCTAACAGATATCTATAGAACATTTCACCCAAACACAAAAGAATACACCTTCTTCCTAGCACCTCATGGAACCTTCTCAAAAACTGACCATATATTCAGTCACAAAGAAAATCTCAACAGACACAAAAAAATTGAAATAACCCCCTGTATCCTATGAGACTACCATATATTAAAGTTGGGGTTCAACAACAATGCAAACTACAAAAAAACCTATAAACTCATGGAAGCTAAACAGCTCTCAAGTGAATTGTCATTGGGTCAAGGAAGAAAAGAAAGAAAGAAAGAAAGAAAGAAAGAAAGAAAGAAAGAAAGGAAGGAAGGAAGGAAGGAAGGAAGGAAGGAAGGAAGGAAGGAAGAAATTAAAGATTTCCTAGAATTCAATGAAAATGAATGCACAACATACCCAAACTATTGTGACACAAGGAAAGCTAAGGGTAAAGTTCATAGCACCAAGTGCCTACACAAATAAATTAAAGAATTCTCATACCAGACACTTAACAGAACACCTGAAAGCTCTGGAACAAAAAGAAGCAGATATGACCCAGAGGAGTGGACAGAAGGAAATAATCAAGTTGAGGACTAAGATCAATAAAATAGAAACAGAGTAAACAATGCAAAGAGTCAGTGAAAGAAAGAGTTGGTTCTTTGAGGAAACCAACAAGATAGACAAACCATTATTTAACCTAACTAAAAAGCAGAAAGAGAATATACAAATTAACACTATCAGAAACAAAATGAGGGACATAACAACAGACACTGAGGAAATAAAAAAAATCATTAAGTCATACTTCAAAAACCTGTACTCCAAAAAATTGGAAAACGTAAAAAAAGGACAATTTTCTCCATAGATACCACTTATAAACAACTTAAATAGACCCATAACACCCAAGGAAATAGAAGCAATCATTAAAAATCTCCCAACCAAAAAATTCCCAGGGCCAGATGATTTTAGTACAGAATTCTACTAGACCTTCAAAAAAGAGCTAATACCAATACTCCTCAAATTATTCCACAAAATAGAAACAGAAGGAACATTGCCAAATTAATCTTATGAGGCTGCAGTCACCTTGATACCCGAAGCACACAAAGACTCACCAAAGAAAGAGAATTACAAACAAATTTGGCTCATGAACATTAATGCAAAAATACTCACCAACTAAATCTTAGAACACATCAGAAAAAAATCATTCACCATGATCAAGTATGCTTCATCCCAGAGAGGCAGGAATGGTTCAAGATATGAAAATCTGTCAATATGATCTACCATATAAACAAACTGAAAGAAGTAAAAACCACATGACCATCTCACTAGATACTGAAAAACCCTTTGGCAAAATCCAGCACCCTTCTTTCTTGAAGAGCTCAAGGATACAAAGGACACACCTAAACATAATAAAAGCAGTAGATAGCAAGCTGATAGCCAATATCAAAATAAATGGAGAGAAACTCAAAGTGATTCCACTAAAATCAGGAAGAAGATGAGGCTGTCCATTCTCTCCATATCTATTCAATATAGTACTCGAAGTTCTAGCCAGAACAATAAGATAACTTAAAGAGATCAAGGAGGTACACATTGAAAAGAAAGAAGTCCTTCCTGATACAGCTAGAGACCCATACCCTGAGAGGGAGCTCACCCCTGACACTACCTGGAGGGCCAGGACCCAGAGGCTGGATGGCCCAAAGTCCTAGGATAGAACCAAACACAAATGGGGAAAAAATAGTCAATGAAATGCTTCCAATGATATTCTGCTATACTCACAGATTGATGCCTAGCCTAACTGTCATCAGAGAGGCTTCACCCAGCATCTGGTGGAAACAGATACAGAGACCCACAGCCAAACATCAGGTAGACCTCAAGTAATTCTGTAGAAGAGGGGGGGGAAGGATTGTAGGACTCAGTGGGGTCAAGAGCACCACAAGAAAACCCACAGAACCAACTAACTTGGCATCACAGGGGCTCACAGAGACTGAACCAACATCCAGGGAGCTTGCATGAGACTGACCTAGGCATTCTGCATATATGTTACAATTGTATAACTTGGTCTTCCTGTGAGACTCCTAACCATGAGTGCAGGTTCTATCTCTGACTGTGTTGCTTGCTTTGGGGACCCATTCTTCCTGCTGTATTTCTTCATCCAGTCTTAGCAGAAGAGTAGGTACCTAGTCTCACTGCATGGATGGCTGATATCCATGAGAGGCTTGCCTGTATCTGAAGAGCAGCAGCGGAGGAGGAGTGGGTTGAGGAGGGAGACTGGGAACAGGGGAAGAAGGGAAAACTTTGATTGGTATGTTAAAAACAACAACAACAAATAGACAAAAAAATTTTAAATTGAAAGTTTAAAATGTGGAGGAAAAAAAAAACATTCTTCCTACCCTCAGCAGTGTAGATTAGATCACACATCTCCTCCTGAACCAACCAATCACTGGCAAATAAAATAGAATTGAAATTAGATATAGTTTTACAATGACATGTAAGGGGCACTCTTAGATGCCAAAGTACACTCAAGAGTGCTGCTGTGTATTGTAAATCTTTTGAATGAGAAACATGGTGATTTCTAACATTTGTAGTCTTGACAGCTTGGGGGAACTCTCCATTTCAACGTTAGATCCTAGTATGTACTTTTCAATGATACCATACTTTAGAGAAAGTGCTCTTTTTTAAGTTGCAACAAAAAAATGAGGAAAAAGAATGAGATGGGTGACTGAAGGTTGGAGGAGACAGTCTTCACCATCCAGTGGAGATGGGGTTAGAGGGGAATGGGAGACTGAAGCAGGTTTTCTGCTACAGAACTGGAATGAGACTGGAGGATTGGATCTGGAGGAGCAGAAGGGGAAGTGAAGACCTGCAGTTAGCTTACCTGCTTCACAGGCAGGATCGGCCTTTGGGCTAGCAGGCAGTGACTGCAGGAGTTGGGGACTGGGCTAAAGCAATGAGTGGAGGAAGGAGGGTTAGGAGGGGAAGATCCATGGGATCCATTAGAGATGGGGTCTGGGAGGCTGCCATGGGTGTCATGCTGCAGAGCTGGGAAGGAGAATGGGGAACTGCATCTGGAAGAACAAAAAGGTGAAGATCTGCAGTTAGTCTACCTGGTTCCCTGATAGGAGTGGCCTGTGAGGACTGAAAAGATGAAATGATGACCAATCTACAATCCATAGAACCACAGAGGTTAGACATAGGGTAAGAGACCAGGGGTTACAGATAACTCTCATTACAAAGGGGAAGCAGAACAGATGATTATGGATGCGTGAGGGCTGGAAAGGGAAGATCAAGTGGGGAGAAAGAGAGGGAAAAGAAAGGAATACTGGGAGAGACAGCTAAAATTAGAAGGCGTTTAAGGGGTAGTAATGAAACCTAACACATTAGAAGATTCCCAAAATATATGCATCTATGAAGATGATCTGAATAAAAAAAAAAATGCCAAATAATGGGGAAGACAGCCACAGCAGGCCATCTCTTGTCACCAAATGAAGCTTCCATACTGGGATTGGGTTACATATAGTTGATTTTTTGGCCAAAGGAGTCCCATGGGAATCCTCAATAACCCAGGCTGCTGCCAAGATGCTCTCCACAAACTGAAAGACCCATTGCTAAAGATAACGCTTACACAACTCAATGAACATTGAAGAAGTTGATCTGGTAACTACATGGAACCTTCACCCCTACATGCTTTCACATTTGGTACAGGAAGATACTCTGCATACTATCAAAGGAGAAACAAAAGCACCAACCCAGGCACAAAACCTTTTATCTAAAGCAGTGTCCTACCAGTAAAATATGCTAGCATGCTAGTATGACAGTGGCACAAAGCTTGTAGAAATAGCCCACCACCAACATCTAATTTGACTTAAGGCCCAGTCCACAAGATAGAACCCATACCTGACACGGCTTGGGTGACTAAGAATAAGAGACTAGATAGCCTGGAGACATAGGATAAAACCAAATACTACTGATCTTTAAAACAAAATAGTAATAAAATGACTTTCTGCTGTAATCACAAAAGAGTGCCTTATTCAACCATCATCGGAGAAGCTTCCTCCTGCAGTATGTCAGTATGCACTAGGAACACTCATAGTCTACAGACTATGAACAGAATGCAGAGCGGCCAGGGAAGTGGTAGAAAGCAGCAAACACACCCCACAGCAGCTCTCTCTCACCACGCAGTTACTACTATTTCTCTTCAAAACTTGAGGTCTCTCTTGTCTGTTAAATTGTATTTTCAACAAATACAAAGTTAGCCATCTGTCTTGTTTTGCTTTTTTGTTGCTGTGATAAAAATACCATGCCCAAAAGCAGCTTGGAGAGGAAAGGGTCTATTTTACTTTACAAGATACAGGCCATCGTTGAGGTAAGCAAAGGCGATATTCAAGGCAAGAGCTTGAAGCAGAAACCAGTGGGGGAACACTATTTACTGACTTGCTACCAGGCTTTTTACACAGAATAGGCCAACGTGTTTAGGAATAGTACCTTTCACAAGGGGTGGGTCTTCCTACATCAGTTAGTGATGAAGAAATTACCCGCAGACCAGTCACGTGGGGGAAGTTCTCCAAAGGACATTGCTTCTTCCCAGATCTGTCACACTGAAGATGAAGATTTAGCCAGCACATGTTTCCTTTAGGTTATTTTAAACATTCTGCAAGCTTTTCTATTGGTCAAAAATATACCCACTATCATAATTACATGCCAGTTGCATGCCAATATTTTGCATTACCTATGGTTGCAACAGTATCATCAATAAGTTGACATTAAAGTCATAATCTTCAAAAAAGGGATCCAAGCCTGGTAAACTTATAGTCATTTAGCTCATGGGTGTTGGGATAAATCTTTCCAGTTCCACATATAATTTAATGTCTCCCCATTATAATTCTAACTTTCTGGAATATTGCTAACTTACTTTTTTTGCTCTATGTTTCACCAATTTGTAGCATGAATCTTAGAAGGTCTTATTAATAAAAACAAACTCAGAGCCAGGTATTGGGGCGAACGCTGGAAGATCAGAGAAGCAGAACAAGCCACAGCTTCCTCACCTCGCCAGTTCCTCAGCTGATCCTGTTTCCTCAGACTGGAAGCCTCTGAGTCCTCATCCAAATGAATCTCAGCCGAACTGCTGCTCAAAAGCCTAAAAGCTTAACCAGGCCTAGTTCCTGGTCCTCATGCCTTATATACCTTTCTGCTTCCTGCTATCACTTCCGGGTATTAAAGGCATGAGTCACCATGCCTGGCTGTTTCCAGTGTGGCCTTGAACTCACAGAGATCCAGATGGTTCTGTGCCTTTGGAATGCTAAGATTAAAGGCGCGTGTGCCACAATTTTCTGGCCTCTATATCTAGTGGTTGTTCTGTTCCCTGACCCCTGATAAGTTTATTAGAATGCACAATATATTGGGGAACACAATATCACCACACCAATTCCTCTGTGAAATTCTCTCTTCTGCTATGTGACAGCCATGTTGATCAGTTCTTCAAAATTGTTTTGTTTCAATGTTAATGTATTAAAAATACCTTCTTTCTCTATTTTTTTGGTCCTCTTTGTTTCTTTCTCCCTCTAGGATTTTCTTTAAAATTCATCCCTCAGACTTTTGCTCTCAGCATGTCCAATCTCATTTCTTTGTGTGATTTTCTTTCTCTAACTCATGTCCTGCTAAATCCCATGCTTCCAAATGCATGTTGCCACTTAAATGTCTCCCTTTTCCATCAGAGTCTGTGTGTCTAAACTGATTTCATTACCTGCCTTTCCAAGATGCTGCTAACCTCCAAACTCCCTCTTGACAGTAATATTTGGCCTGGTTATCTGTACTTAGAGCCTCAAAACAGTGCTGTATGCTTCCTTCTCGTCTCCCTCCCCTGGTAGTCCTCTCTACAAGAACAATGTCTCCCTTCACAATCAACTTTCTTTTGTTTCTTTCTTTTAAATTTTTGTTTATCTTAATATTAAGCAAAAGATGAATGAATACAAGATACATGGACATGAAAGCAAACACAGACTTTTGAAAGTCTCAAAAATACGGGAAGAATTTCTAGTTCAAATCAGTTCTAAGCCAGCATAGTGGGGGACATATTTTAAATCTATCAGTCAAGGTTCAGAGGGAGGATGAAGTACCCAAGAGCAGAAAGGATAGATAATGCTGGGACCCTAGTCCTAATGGGCTGATCTTCCCGTGCATCCTCTGCTTCCTTTTGAACTCTTGGCATGAATTCAAGACAAAAGCACAAGAGAGACATACTGAACATTAACTCCACTGTTAATTGGTTGTGAATTGTAGATTGATTAGCACACATTCAATGAGATATTTGTTTTTTTTATGAAAAGACAAAGGTTAATAGTTGTTCCTACTTCCAAGCTGCATGCCAGTCAAATACAGCTTATCCATGACTCCTAATCAGACAATCATAAGTTTTTTCAGAGACTAAGGGAAGCATATTTTAACTGCCTTAGAAACTACAGATAATTTTCATAGATCAGTTGTATAAATGATATAGTCCTAGAAATACATGCTACTCAATTACAATTTAAAAAATGGAAAAAATTGTTTATGCTGTTTTCATTTCAAATTCCTTCAGTTCTATGAACCTACCAATTTTATTCTATGCTTTCCTTTCCAATATTTTGATAGTTTTTTATAGAATTTTATATACAACCACTTTACCTACATACCTCTTACCACACCCTCTCTGTTTTGAAACTCTCCCCTCCCTAACTCCTCCCTCTCCCCTCCCAAATTCATGATCTCTTTATTATTGTTACATGAATGTATATACATATATATGCACATATATATGCACACATATACATATAACCTACTGAGTGCATTTAGCTTTGCTCATACTTATTTATGTTCACGGCTGACCACTTTTGAAATTAGAAAATCTAAAAGAGAGTTCATCTCTAGAATGATAACTACACCAGCATTTTTCTTCTTATTCAGGATTACTTTCTTTATTCTTGGGCTTTCAAGCTCCATGTGAATTTTCCTATTTCTGTGAAGAATGATATTGACTAAAAATTGAGTTGACTCTATCAGTTGTTTTGGGTAGAATGGCCATTTTCATAGTATCAATTCTACCAATCCACAGTCATATGTCTTTAAGTCCATTCACATGATTTACTCTTTATTGATTTATGTATTCTGCACCATTCTTGGACCTCTGAGATAAAGCTGACCTTATCTTGGTGGATAATCTTTTTTGTTGTTGTTTTTTTCAAGACAGGGTTTCTCTGTGTAGTTTTGGTGCCTGTCCTGGATCTCACTCTGTAGACCAGGCTGGCCTCGAAATTACAGAAATCTACCTGGCTCTGCCTCCTGAGTGCTGGGATTAAAGTCATGTGCCACCACTGCCCAGCTGGACAATCTTTTTGATATATGCCCTTATTTGGTATGCAAGTTTTTTATTGAGTATTTTGACGTCTGTGATCATTAATAATCTTAGCTTGTAGTTTTCTTAGTTGTGTCTTTCACAGGTTTGGGCATCACAGTAATACTGCTTCATAGAGTTTGGAAGACTGCCTTCTATTTTTATTTAGTTAAATGATTTAGGAGTGTTGAGTGCAAATATTGTTTGAAAGTCTGTGACTCTATCTGGAACTAGGCTTTCTTTTTTTCTTTCTTTCTTTCTTTCTTTCTTTCTTTCTTTCTTTCTTCCTTCCTTCCTTCCTTCCTTCCTTTCTTTCTTTCTTTCTTTCTTTCTTTCTTTCTTTCTTTCTTTCTCTCTTTTTTCTTTTATAGTCAGAGGATCTTTTATTACTATTTTTTCTCTCCTTATTTGTTATGAGTCTCTCTCAGTTACTTTTCTATTATAATAAAACACCATGACCTAGGCAAATTAAGAAAGGAAGCATTTCATTTGTGACTTATAATTTCAGAGGGTTAGAGTCCATGACCACCATGATGAGAAGCACAGCATGGAGCAGGTAGACATGCCACTGGAGCAGTAGCTAAAAGCTTACACCCTGATCCACAAACACAATACAGAAAGAGCAAAGTGGGAATGGAACTGGCTTTTGAAACCTCAAAGCTCATTGCCAATGACATATCTCTTCCAACAAGGCCAAAACTTCTCATCCTTTCCAAATAATTTTACCAATTGGGGACCAAATATTCAAATATATGAGCCTATTGGGGACATTCTCATTCAAGACACCACAGGGTCTGTTAGGTTATTGATCTCTTTTTGGTTTAGCTGTGGTGGTTTGAATGAATATGGAAATTCATGCATTTCTTTTGGACTTTACAACCTATTAGAGAACAGGTTTTTGAAGTATTCCTGTATAATATCCTAGATTTCTTTGATGTCTATTCTAGCATTCTGCTGCTCATTTCTGATTCTCCTAATTTTCAGTAAATATTTATGCAGTATCCCAAACATGTTTTTAAGCCATATATATTAATAGAAAAACTCCAATGATAGTATGCCTCCTCCTAAATTTCTTTTATTTCTCTTTATCAAAATGATTTTCTTTTGTCATATCCCTGTTTTGATAATAAGCATTTAATATTCTCCCAGTGGTTAAATATCTACTAGATTACTGCCTTAAGAAATATAAAATGCCTTTTGCATCTCAAATTTACAAGATGAAAAAACGTGGGATGTGATACAGGGAAGTAGAGTAGATAGTTTTGATTTCATATTTTCCCCACAACTTACTTCATTCTGTTTACCATCAGTAACCTGTAGGCAAAAATAGGCAGTCCCCAGCCTCAGAATACCAAGGTTACTGACTGTCCTATGGATGGAGACACTTCTCAATGCTCACAATGTTTGTGACTTTAGATTCCAGGGCAGCATTCTCTTTTAGGTCAAGCAGGAGTTAAATGAAATAAAATTTAATGTTTCCTTATTAATTATGACACAATATTTTAAAAACAAAATACAGCAATATAGAGGTTATCCTTTGAAGATTCCTCTGGGATGCAGCGGTACTGCTCAGGAACTTCATTTTCATAAGTTTTCATATTAATTGAAAGAAAATGGGAATTTAAGATTCAAAACAGCATGTTTTCAATTGAACTGTGCTGGTTAGTTTTAGCTGTCAACTTGACATAACCAAAAACCATCAGGAAATGGAATATTGAGGAAATGTCTAGATCAAGTTTTATATGTGGAGGATTAACTTGTTTGGTCAACTGTGGATAATACCACTCCCTAGTGTGGGTCCTGAACTGTGTAAAAGTAAAAAAAAAAAAAAAAAAAAAAA
>CABHPQ010043897.1:0-39169 GCA_902168405.1 Peromyscus aztecus
ATATATATATATATATATATATATACACACACATATATGTGTGTTTGCATAGAGAGTAACAAAATTCTTCCTATTTTTCTGTTGTTGATATTTCAAAGACTGAAAATGAGGAAATTGCTATAAAATAACAGACAGAATGCTGACTGATAAAAGTTTATGATGATATTCACAGGGTTCTTCACTAAATTCAATAGTCTGAGATTATAGATAAAGGAAAATGGGTAGATAGATAATAGATACTCAAGTATTCCTTTATAACACATTAAGCTGTATAGAAATTCAAATGATAAATTTAATATATTGAATACTCTGCATCATAAGCCATTTACCCTCTTCTCCTTCCATAAATTAAAGGCAAACCAAGTGTGGTAGTTTATATCAAAACACTCTGAGATACCATCTTATACCTGTCAGAATGGCTAAGATCAAAAGCACTGAAGACAGCTTAGGTTGGAGAGGATGTGGAGCAAGGGAAACACTCCTCCACTGTTGGTGGAAGTGCAAATTTGTACAATCACTTTGGAAATCAGTGTGGCAGTTTCTCAGAAAATTGGGAATCAATCTACCTCAAGACTCAGCAATACCACTCTTGGGCATATACCCAAGAAATACTCAATCATACCACAGGGACACATGCTCAACTATGTTCATAGTAGCATTATTCATAACAGCCAGAGCCTGGAAACAAACTAGATGTCCCTCAACTGAAGAATGGATAAATAAAATGTGGTACATATACACAATGAAGTACTACTCAGCAGAGAAAAACAATGATATCATGAAATTTGCATACACACGGATAGAACTAGAAAATATCATCCTGAGTGAGGTAACCCAGACTCAGAAGGACAAACATGGTATGTACCCACTCATAAGTGGATACTGGAAGTAAAGCAAAGGATAACCAGTCAACAACCCACAACTTCAGAGAAGCTCGCTAACAAGAAAGATCCAAAGAAAGATGCATGGATCGCCCTGAGAAGGGGAAATAGATGAGATCTCTATGAGTAAACTGGAGGTTAATGGTGGGCAATGGAGGGTAGGGGATAGGGGATGAGAACATAAAAGAATGAGATGGTCGAGCTGGAATAGGGATGGAGTGGGAAAGCAATGGGAGAGATACCATGATGGAGGAAGATATCATGGAGATAGAGAGAAACCTAGTGCTAGGGAAGTTGCCAGGAATCCCCAAGGATGACCCCAGCTTGGACTACTAGAAATACTGGAGGGGGTTCCTGAACTGAACTGGCTTGCCCCAGTGATCAGATCAGTAAATGCCCTAACTGTCATCACAGAACGTTTCTCCAATGACTGATGGAGGCAGATGCAGAGATCCACAGCCAAACACCACACAGAGCTCCAGGAGTCCAGTAGGAGAGAGAGAGAGGAGGGATTCTATGAGCAAGTATATCAGGATCATTATGGGGAAACATGCAGAGATGTCTAAACCAATCTAGTGGGAACTCATGAAAGGTGGATCAATGGCTGTGGAGCCTGCATGGGACTGGACTAGGCCCTCTGCATAGGGAAACACTTGTGTAGCCTGATCTGCTTGGGGGGCCACTGGTGGTAGAATCAGAATTCATTCCTGTTGCATGAGGGGGCTTTATGGATCCCACTACTGTAGCTGGAGATTTCTTCAGTCCCACTGGGGCCCCAACCACTCAGACCCAAGTAAACACACAGAGACTTATATTCCTTATAAACTGTATGGCTGTGGCAGGCTTCTTGCTATCTAGTTCTTATATCTTAAATTAACCCATTTCTATTAATCTATAAGTTGCCAATTGGCTTGTGGCTTACCAGTACTTTACACCTTACTTCTCATGGAGGGGGCTGGCAGTGTCTCCTGACTCAGCCTTCCACTTTCCAGCCTTCTCCTCTCTCCTTATCCTGCCTATACTATACTTCCTGCCTGGCTACTGGCCTATTAACATTATTTATCAACCAAATCAGAGCAACACATTCACAGCATACAGAAAGAGATCCCCAGCACACTACCTATGATGGGACACCTTGTGTAGCCTTGAGGCAGGGGAAGGACTTGGACTTGCCTCTACTAGATGTGCCTCCGCATGGGAGGCCTTGCCTTCTTGTGGGGGAGAGTGGGGGCATTGGGGGTTGCTGGAGAGTGGGAGGAGGGAAGAGGGGGATATTTGGTGTGTAAAATAAGTGAAAAAATTTCTTTTTTAAAAAATATTTTTATTTTATAATTAACTTTATTTCACATATCAGCCATGGATTCCCCCGTCCTCCCTCCTCCCATCCCACAGCCCTCCCCCCCAATTCAACCCCTACTCCCACCTCCTCCAAGGCAAGGTCTCCACTGGGGAGTCAGCCCAGCCTGGTAGACACAGTCCCCTCCTCCTTACACCAAGGCTGAGCATGTTCTTTAAAAGCATATTAAAATGTGGTGTGATAATAGAAGGGCTGAAAATTAAGAACTGTCAACTTCTTTAATAGAATATTACAAACCATCATTTAAATTAGCAACATCATTTTCTCTCACATGCATTTGCATAACTATGACTACGAATGTGAATTTTAAGATTGTTCTATGTCTACCTATTTGTATGTAATTTAAGACACTGTAAACAGGGTTCAACATTTATTTGCAGTTTATAGGTTACTTTAATCATATTATTTGCTTTTGTGAAGGTAAAAAATTAGCAGTTTAACAGAAGTATAGAGTTACTACAGAAATGATGGAGATATACCATAATGAGATGCTCTTTCACATTTATAATAATAACTAAAATTTTAAAAAAGGAAAACAAATTCTGGCAAAGATGCAGAAAATGCAGAACATTTATATTCTGGTGGTGAGAAAATAGAATGTTACAGGCACTTAAGACATTGTATGACAGCTACTCTAAAAGATTAACATGGAGTTACCATATGACCACGCCTTTAAAGCCTTTAAACTCCAAAGTACAGAATCAAAAAAAAAAAACTTTAAGTATGCATACACATGTATACATACACACAAGCACAGAAAACATGTTCATGAATGCTTGGAACATTTAAACACTTTGGCCATAAATTAAAAATAACCAAAGTTCCTCCAATTCATGCAATAGAATATTCTTCAGTTATAATTATGGAATCAAGTAATTATAATGCTTAAAAAGGAATAAATCTTGAAGCTATGCTAAAGAAGTCAGTTACAAGAAGCATGTTATATTTATTTTGATAGGCAATCTCCAGAATAAGCAACTCTATAAATGCTTGAAGTATGTTTGTTGTTTCCTAAATAGAGATAAATAAGGATCAGCTACCTTGTCACTGAGTATATAGTTTCTTCCATGTAATGCCTTATTTAAGTTGTAAATCTTAGGTATGAATTTACTATGAAATAACAGTGTAAAATTATAAAAGGGATTTAAGATAAATGGGATAAGACAGATATGCTTATTAAATACGTACTATAAAAGGTTGAGCAGATGGCTCGGGGATAAAATGCTTGTCTTGGAAGCATGAGGGCCAGAGTTTAGACCATTGGAACCTATATAAATGCTGAGTGATCATGACAGTTTGCCCACATTTCTAATGTTGGCACAGCCAAAACAAGGTCACAAGGGCTATACAAATTAGGTGGGCTGGTTAATTTAGTCTATCATAAAAGTCTGAATTCAAATGACAGAGCTGCCCTAATGAATAAAACATTTTTGAAGGCATTCACTCACAGATTACAGTGAAATTAATTTCATTTGTATTGAAAATAAAGGTAAAAACTTATGAAATAAAATGGTTAATACCATTTGATTTAAAAATTGATTAACACAAGTTATAAGTTTTATCTCCTAATTTTACAAATACATATATTTGTCAATAGGGAGCACACAATAACTTTCAGGCATTATTGTTAGGTTTGTAAATTCATCCTTCTAGGAAACTCACCTTGGTACTAAGACAAAAATAATAGGAATACTCAAAATGTTCAATACCTTTGAAACACCATTTTCTCTTCTCAAAATTATCACAAACATAAAAATATGTAGACTTTCAATAGAGAAAATTAAATACCTATAAGTTATTACAATTATATAAAATTTGACACAAACATGAAATCAATAGTCATATAAATGTTTAAAAGAAGGTCTTGAATACTTAACAGGAGAGGAGGTTCCTAGTTTTTCTGCAACTTGATATGCCATGGCTGGCTGAAATAAATGGAAGGCATGCCCTTTGCTGAAGAGAAAACAGGAGGAGGAGATGGGGGAGCAGAAGAGGGGAGGTTGGGGAAAGAGAATGGAAGGAGAGGAGGGAGGGAGGGGAAATATGGTTGGACTAGGAAAATTAATTAATTAAAGAAAAAAGGAAGTCTTCAGTATTTTAATGACTCTTGTTGTCAATTGTTCAGCAACAAAGACAGTTTCAGACTACTGAGGGTATGAAGAAGTGGAAGAGAGAAGAGTCAAAGAGAGATGAAAACTAGAAGCATGGGAAGATACATTCTACATTACTAGTCTTGACTTTCTATAGAGAATTACAGATTTTAAATAACATTTCTTTATAGAATTATGATGGTTAGTATTAACAATCAACTTGTAACATCTGGGTGATGGCCTCAGGCATGCCTATCAGAAGGCTGTCTTGATTAAAATAATTGATGTTAGAAGACATTTTTAAAGATTTATATTTTTTTACTTTATGTGTATGAATGTTTTGACCACATGTACATATGTGCATTGTATGTATATCTAGTATCTGCAAAGGTCAAGAGACATCACTGGATCCTCTTAAATTGGAGTTACAGATGACTCTGAGCTGTCATGTAGGTGCTCAGAAATAAACCTAAGTCCTCTGTAAGAGCAGCAAGTTCTTCTAACTTTCCAGTCATGGGGAGATCCATCTTAATTGAGGCAGGATCATTGTCTCAGCAGGATATTGCATACATGGCTTATTTGGTGCTCTCACACAGGAACTGAGTTCCCTTCTCAGCATCTCTTTCACATGTATTCATTAATTTTATATTTGTATATTATATATTTATACATTTTTATGTATTAATTATTAATGTTTGATATAGATATTTGAATTAATTTCTGTTATAGATAGCCAATTTTCTCAAAACTAATTTTTCTAATATTAGATACATGCTAGTGTAATGAAATGTGAAATTAAACTTATTGCCTCAAGATTCCAAAAATGTTGCTGCCAATTATCAATTTAGATAATTCCCCACTGTGAGATACTTTTAAATGGATAGAGAGGGAAGAGTTATAATTCCTTAAATTAAGGATAATCCATAATCTTCTTTCTGTGTATATTGTTAATTAGAGAATAATACAGTTATGCTGCACAACCCTGTAACCATGCGTTTTAAGGTAGTTTGGATGCTATAACAATTTACCTTGATCTAGGAAACCTACAATTAACACTCATTGCTCATATTTCTGGATTCCAGATATTGCAACACCAAGGTGATAACAAATTCATTGTCTGCTCAAATCCATTCTTGTACTAGCTACTTTCTCTTAGAATGATGAAATACCATGACAACAGGCAATTTAAGGAAGAGCTCATTTGACTTGTCCTTCCAGAAGTGTCTAGACAATCCATAATAGTAGGTGAGGCATGAGCGAAGGAGGAAGAAGCTGAGAAATCACATCTCAACTGCACGCAGAAAGCAGAAAGTGGACTGGAATTGTGGGAAGGCTGTAAACTGTCAAAATCTAACCACAGTGATGTACATCCTTTATTGATACTGAACCTCCTAAAGGTTATAGAGCCACTCCCAACAGCACCACCAACTGAGTTCCAAACGTTCAAATATGTGAATCCATTGAGTTTATTTCTCATTCAAACTACTGTAATTCCTCATAAGATGTCCCTAATATTTGATATTATATAGAATAATTGGTGATCAAATGTTTTGGGGCTTTTTATTCCCATTGATGACAGATATACTTGCATGATATATTCACCCACCTCAAAAGCTCAACTTCCAAATATCACCCAGGGCATTGAATTGTAGCATGAATTCTGGATGAGACAAATGTTCAAACCATAGTACAAAGTCTTCTTGGTTTGTTATGACTATTTGAAAGAAAGAGAAACTAAGAATTAATTGCCCAATTAGATGTTTATTCAAGCAAAAGCCTTGGTGCAATTCCTTCTACACAACAAAGCAGAATGAAACATCAGTTGAACATAGAAAGTACTCTCCATTTTTCTTTGGATAAAAATGGCACCAAGGACAGTAACTTTGCTTGAGGGAGCAAGCTGACAACCCATGGAATGTGTAAAGTATGTGAAATTCGATATTTCATATGAGAGATGTGCTATTTTACTTTACAAAACCATCTGGAGAATTGTGAGTGAAACTTAGTAGCACCTTTGCCAAACTCACACAATGTCCTAGGATACATGTACATATCAAAAAAAATCATGCCCAGGGTAAATTATGGCAAAAGATTATAGGCATACAAATGGGCCCCACAAAATATTCTCTTGGACATGAGATCCAAGGATGACTTAAAAAGTCAAATATGACTACCCAGTGTATACCCAAAATATAACAAAGAACATACAACTGCTAGCATTTTAGGCAAGCAAAGTTTGTTCCTTAATTCCTTATTTACCAGCTCTCCCAACTCTGTTAGAAATCTTAAATAAGACTGTGACACAATCCACTACTCAAAAGTTCTGATTTGTGATAAGTGAAAGTATAATTATGCCTTTTCTTCAAATCTCTAGACTAAAAGCCTGGTCAGTAGTGAGAAAAATAAAAACTTTGAAGTCAAATGGGAATTGTTCAGTTTTACTGGAAAGAATATTCAATGCCTAAAACAAATATCTTAATCTGTTATTTGAAATCTATATTACGCTCAATTGATGGACTCAATTCCACGGATCCATAAAACCATGTGTCCCTTATGTAAGTAAAACTTTAGACTATTAATCTGTAAGATTAACATCTGAATTTTATTACTCAGAATTTCCAATCTCCAAACATTTTGTCAATACCATTCTAAGTAAGGACATGAGGACTCCACCTTGGTATACATAACATTTCCATTGTTTACTGCTCTACATATGTTGGTGTTTCATGTACACTTGACTCTACTTGAAACTTTGTGGATAGTCTAAGGATGTCACTAAATTGTAGATCATTATATAGTGTTTGAGGCCAAAGGTTTGATCTATAGCACCACAGAATGTAAGTAAATGAAGGCATGGAAATACAAGTATTATGTACCATCCATCAAATTAAAAAAAAATTTAACAGGGTCTAGAGACATGGCTCATTTGGTGCTCTGGCAGAGGACCTAAATTTAGTTCTCAGTACCCTCATCTGAACTAATAACTTTTTGATTGTCTAGTTCCAGAGGACCTGATGCTCTCATCTGGCCTCCCTGGGCAGTGCATGCACATGGTACATAGAAAAAGATTCTGGCAAAATACCTATGCATGTAAAATAAAATATAAATCTTTTAAGAAATATATCCAATTGTGGTGGTATTGTTTTCCCCAAAATATTATGTAGCCTAATAAACTTATCTGGGGTCAGAGAACAGAAAAGCCACTAGATACTTAGGATAGGCAGTGGTAGCACACGCCTTTAATCCTAGCATTCCAGAGGTAGAAATCCATCTGTTCAAGGATATAGCCAAGCATGGTGACTCACGCCTTTAATCCCAGAAAGTGAGCCTTTAATCCCAGGGAGTGATGGTAGAAAGCAGAAAGGTATATAAGGTATGAGGACCAGAAACTAGAAGCTTTTAGCTGGTTAAGCTTCAGGCTTTCGAGCAGCAGTTCAGCTGAGAGCCATTGGGATGAGGACACAGAAGCTTCCAGTCTGAGGAAACAAGATCAGCTGAGAAGTTGGCCAGGTGAGGTTAGCTGTGGCTTGTTCTGTCTCTCTGATCTTCCAGTGTTCACCCCAATAACTGACTCGGGTTTGTTTTTATTAATAAGAACTTTCAAGATTCCTGCTACATCCAATATTTATTTGGTCTTTTGAAACTGATTTTTATTTATAATAATATAAAAATACATTATCTTGGCAGTGCCAGGTATGGGCTCCTTCTTAGAGTATGAGTCTCAAGTTGGACCAGTCATTGGTTGTCTACCCCTACAAATTCTGTGTCAAGTTTATCCCAGCACATCTTGTAGGGAGGACAAATTGTAGGTCGAAGCTTTTGTGGCTGGGTTGGTATTCTATTCTCACTACTGGAATTCTTGCCTGGTTACAGAAAATGGCCAGTTCAGGCTCCTTATACCCCATCATTAGGGTGTCTTCACTAGGGTCACCATCATAGGTTTTGGGGAGTTTCTAGTGTACTAGGTATCTACATTGCCCCAGAAATGCCCCCTAATTCCAGTACACTCTCACTCTATATGGCCCACCTGATTCAGCCTGTTCCCAACCCCATCTGTACTCAGTCCATCTGCAAAATCTATTCTATTTCCCTTCCTGGGGAGAACCATGCATACCCCCTTGAAACCTACTTGTTATTTACCTCCCTGAGTATGTAGATTGTAGCATGGTTATCCTTTACTTTAAAGCTAATGTCCACTTATGAGTAAGTACATGCCATGTTTGTCTTCTGGGTCTGGGAAGGCAGTATTGTTGTGATAGGCCTGACCATGTGTGTGTTTGGAGGATTTGGACTTTGGTACTTGGTTGTGAAAGCAGAGGGATGCTTAAAGCACTAGTTGATAGGCCATACTAGTAGGAGCATGGAAGAGAGAGGTTCTAAGAATTATTTCAACTACTGTGGGCTCAGTGTAGAGGCTTTGGAGGAGAAGAATTTTAGTATGTTGCCTAGAGATTGTTCTTGTGATATTTTGGTGAAGAAAGCGGCTGCCTTTTGCCCTTCTCTGAAGAGTCTGCCTGAAGCTAAAGTGAAGAGTTTTGGATTACTGCCTAAGGTTAAAGTTAAGAGTTTTATATTAATTCCATTGGCAGAAGAAATCTCAAAACAGCCTAGTATAGACTCTGTCATGTGGATATTAGTGGTAACTAATGAAGATTTATAATGAAAAGGCACAAGCTGAGCAGGATAAATTACAAAATGTAAATTTTGAGGAAAAAGGAGCACCAATAAGTGGAATGGAGCTAAATCCTGTGTTCAAGGAGATAAACAGATTAATAAATGGAATAAAGGGAGTGGTGACCTCTGGGCAAGATCCCACCCAGCAAAATTTCCAATCTCTAGAAAGAAACTAAAGAAAAGTTTAGATACAGGTGTAGTAGGGCACATCTTTAATCCCACCCAGCATTTCGAAGGCAAAGGCTGATGGATCTCTGACTTTGAGGCCAGCCTGGTCCACAGAGCATGTTTCAGGACAGCCAAACTTAGACAGTAAATGACAGAATGCTGATGAAGATGTAATTGAATGAGGGGGCAATATTCCTGTCCCAGCATGTTGTGGGATGGTCTATATGTCAAATTGTTCTGATTGGTCAATAAATAAAACACTGATTGGCCAGTGGCCAGGCAGGAAGTATAGGCAGGACTAACAGAGAGGAGAATTGTGAGAATTCTGGGAAGTGGAAGGCTGAGGAAGGAGACACTGCCAGCCGCTGCCATGACAAGCAGCATGAAAAGATGCCGGTAAGCTACGAGCCACATGGCCAGGTATAGATTTATAGAAATGGATTAATTGAAGGTATAAGAACTAGATAGCTAGAAGCCTGAGCCATTAGACCAAACAGTTTAAATAATATAAGCATCGGTGTGTTTATTTTATATAAAGTAGGCTGTCGGGACTGCTGAGGCTTGGTGGGACCTGGAGAGAAAATTCTCCAGCTACACCAGCAAGCAGCAGAGCTTGGTAGCATCAGCCACATGGTTCTGGATTTAGAGTTAAGGATAAAGGAAAGGAGTTATGGAATAAAGCCACTGAGGCCAGGCATGTGTTAGCGGTGTCCCTGAATGGAGGCTTAGTAGAAAGGCCACTGGGTAAAGATATGAGGTTAAAGCCTAGATTGCCTTGGAGAACCCAAGATATGGGAGATGCCAGTATCATGGGATAACTGTGAAGGAAAGCTGCTAAAAAGGAGTGGAACCAACTCAAGAGAAAGAAGTGAATTTCAGTCAACAAAATTGAATGGAGTTGAATATCTGAAGAGTGTTTCGACACCAGACATGAAGATAGAGTTTGGAGTTTACCCAGCTGGTTTTTGGTCTTGCTTTGGTCCAGTATTTTCTCACTATGTTCCCTTCCCTGCATGTCGGAATGGTCATGTATATTCTGTGCTATTATATGTTGGAAGTATATGATCTGCTGTTTGATTTTGATTTTTACAGAGGGATTACAGTTAAGTAATTGTCATGCATCTCAGAAGAGACTTTGGACTTGGAAACTAGTTTGAGAGTGTTACATACTATGGGGACTTTTGAAGTGGGACTGGATGCATTTTTTGCATTATGATATGGCTATAAGCCTTTGGGAGCCAGAGAGTGGAATGTGGTAGTTTGAAAGAAAATGGCCCCTAAAGGGAGTGGCACTATTAGAAGCTATGGCCTTATTGGAGGAAGTGTGTCACTGTGCGTGGGCCTTGGAGTCTCCTTTGCTCAAGCTTTCCACTTTGTGACTCTCACTCGACTTCCTGTTGCATGCAAGATGTAGGACTCTCAGCTATTCCATCATCATATCTGCCCACCATGCCACCAGGGTCCCTATCATGATGCTAATAGACCGAACCTCCGAAACTGTAAGCAAGACACACAAATTAAATGTTTTCTTTGTAAGAGCTGCCATGGTCATGGTGTCTCTTTACAGCAATAGAAAACCCTAAGACGTCACCCAACTTTGTGTGTGTGTGTGTGTGTGTGTGTGTGTGTGTGTGTGTGTGTGTGTTCTACCCCGCATATTCTGAGATATGTGGTCTTCTACCAGATCATGGTAGATTTTCCAGGGGCAACAAACTGTATTTCCTGCTCCCAGCAGATAACAGTAGCCAATAACTCCTCAGATAGGGGTAGGATGTCTTATCTACTTCCCTTCTCCATGATATAATTTCATCTGTCTTGAACTTGCATAGGAGTCATACAGGTTATTAAAATTGCTGTGACATGATATGTGCAGGTGCCTTGCTGTGTCTGGAGTACACCGTTGTCTTGTACTCATATACCACCTTTGGCACTTCTGTTCTTTCTGCCACATTTTATGAAATGATCACTGAGCACTCAGAGAAGGGGTATGATATAGATATCCCACATATGGTTGAACATTCAAGAGACTTCTATTCTCAGCATTTGGCCAGTTGTGGATCTCTGTGTTAATTGCCATCAACTGCAAGTAGAAATTCTTCTGATGAGGGTTGAAAGATGCATTAATCTATAGGTATAGTTATAAATCATTAGGAGCCAGTTTAATACTATGTCTATTTATTACTTATTTATTGCTTATTATTTATTGGGACACTATTATTTATTATGATTTATTAGGATACTATTTTTATGTAGTATTTATTATTATTGATTATTTATTTAAGAGAAGAACAATTAATGGGTGTTCTCCTATGCCTTATAATGCATTTTAGATAGTTTTCTTGATCTAGGAATCATTTAGCATTATATTCTGAATGTTCAGGTGTTTGTAATTATTTCTGGTGTTTTGTTAGTGATTTCTAATTGAATCCATTATTAAGGAAACCATACATTATATGACATACTTGATTTTGCATCTGTTTTGGTCTATTTAATGACCATGGAAATTATCTATCTTGGAAAACTTTCAATAAACATTTGCAAAAATTATGAATCTGGGGGTTGGGGATTTAGCTCAGTGGTAGAGTGCTTGCCTAGCAAGCACAAGGCCCTGGGTTCAGTCCTCAGCTCCAAAAAAAAATATGAATCTGTTGTTTGTTATATTTGGTAAATGTGAATATGATAAAATTCAAAAATAATGTAGTTCAACATACTATGCAGTTTCTTTTATCTGGTCTGTTTATTGATTATTTAAAGATTAATGGCCTCTTTCACAAAAATAGGAATATTTTCTACCTTTTAAGTTATTAATTGCTCCAAGAATTTTGATTATTTATGCTATATACATTTATGCTTAGAAACATCATATATTTTTGAAATAATACTTTTGTTATAGTGTAATACTTATTTTTGACTCCAAAAATTTTGTTTCACAAAAATATACTTTATATAATATTATATAAGAATTATGCATATTTTACCCTCATAATTTCATAATACATTTAAATACTCATGTGGATGGTACTGACTGTGGTGGTTATTCATATTCAGTTTGACTGAATCACTCTGGAAACACCTGTATGTCTTATGAATGTGTTTCCAGAAAGGTTTATTTGACAAAAGAAGACCTACCCTGAATTTTGGAGTCATCATTCCATGAAGTATGGTCAGAGACTACTAAAGGAAAGGAAGCAGGCTTAACATAAGCATTCATCTCTCTCTGCTTCCTGACTACAGATGGAATGTGAACAGTTTATATGACCTCCCTTCCACAATAGACTAGACCCTGAAGGTATGTACCAGCCTTAATTCTTTCTTAGGTTACTTTGAACAGCTATCTTTCCATGGCAATGAGGAAAGTAAAACAACTAATACACAACTTAATGTCATTTGCCTTCAATTTTGTCTAATTCATGATGATTTGAATATGGTACATGGTACATATCCAGAGAAACTACTTTAAATTTAACTTCTTGAACACTACATATCATTTTAAGTTGCCTATTGTAAGTTTGACTACGTAGCTTTATTATTCTTTGCTATGAAGATTTTAATGCATAAATATAATTGTCAATATCCATAAAAATTGATGTTTTGCCCTTTCAACTAGAATGTAGAAATGCTGTCATCCTATAGGTTATTTCACTCCCAATAGATAAAATATTGATTTTTTTCTTATTTTTCTAAGTATATCAAAAGCTTGAAATTGAATTATAATATATTTCTTTCGAATGATAGATGTATTTTTTAATTTTGTTTTTGTTTTTGGAATTATGGTTTCTTTGTGTAGCCGTGGCCATCCTTGAACTTACTCTGTAGACCAGAGGTGGCCTCAAACTCAGAAATCTGCCTGCCTCTGCCTCCCGAGTGAGTTCTGGGATTAAAGGCATATACCTTTAATCTACCAACACCAAACATAATTATTTCTTTTATTTGGGGGATTTGAGTATAACTATTCATTTTCTTTTTTTCTTTTTTTCTTTTTTTGGTTTTTCGAGACAGGGTTTCTCTGTGTAGCTTTGCGCCTTTCCTGGATCTTGCTCTGTAGACCAGGCTGGCCTCGAACTCACAGAGATCCGCCTGCCTCTGCCTCCCAAGTGCTGGGATTAAAGGCGTGCGCCACCACCGCCCGGCTAACTATTCATTTTCAACCTCCTCTTTTCTCCTTCCAAATTTTCACATTTACCTTTCCTTCTTCTTTTTCAAGTCTATGACCACTTCTTCATTAATTTTTGTTATATGCATATATGTATATGGATATAAATATGTATTCCTAAATATAACATGCTCAGTCAGTATAGTGTTGCACCTATGTACATTTTCAGGACTGACCATTGGGTAATAGACAAACAATTGGTGTGCTGTTTACTGAGGAAAACTATTTCTTCTACTCTCAGCATTCTTTAGTTTTTTGTAGTTCTTTGTGTAGAATCGAGGCCTCAAGGTCTTTTCCCCAGTACACTTTAGCATGTTTATTTTTGTTTTCTTGTTCAGCACATGTTTAAAAGAGCAGTCATGTTGGTGAGACTTTAGTAATGCCAAATATATCTTAAAGGAGAAAAATACTCTATTCTTTTTGGTTGTTGTTGTTAGGAGAAAACAAGATCTTGTGCAAGGTCACACTGAAAAAAATACCAGACTCAGGACAAGAAACTCAGCACATGGATCTATGCAACATACTATCCAAAATCATATGACCACAGTTAAACATGTCCAGTCTGATCCCCTGTCATTATTCCAAATTCACATGGATGACTGAAGTCTAGGAAGCATAGGCAGTGAAATGGTCTGAGCGTGAGAGAAGATATGTTTAGCTCTATGCAGACACTGCAGCATTTTAACCCGGACTCTGAGCAGCCACGGTTTTTGATGAGCATGAAGCTCCTGACAGTTCTCTCTGTATCCTGAGGGCCGGGTTCCTATGGGATTCAGAACCTGAACCCTACTTATCTCCTTTGCAATTCTGTTCCTGTACTGAGGTCTTTTTAAAATCATTGCCCCACTGTGTAACTGGGATGGCCTTGTACTCACGTTCCTCCTGATTTGTGTTTTATTTGGGGATGGAGGGTTTATGTTGCCATGATGGCTCTCTTTGTCTGCCGTGATAACTTTCTCCTATGACTTTTATATGCTTTGCACACTAGGGACATAAAATCCTCAGTGCTCTGGTGTAGGAAGAGAGAAGACAATAGCCATAAACCAACACAAAGAGCAGTGGGTTAGACTTCCTGGAGCTGAAGGAGTTGGAGACTTCACACTGATAGATAGATCCCTGTATCTGCCCTCCAGAAAGGAGTTATGGTGAGCCTGTGCTCTTCAGGTGACAGCGTGGTTCTCTCCGTTAGATTGAGGGGCTTGTAATTGAAGAACCAGTTGATGTCAATTTCAGTGTCAGGTGACATACAGGTGAGAAATGCAGCGTTCCTTTGTCTCCTCACTCTAGTGTGGTTGACTTGGATGGTGGGCTGTGTCAGTCTTGTACACTTGGAGGTAGACATGTGTTATTTCTTGTTGATCATGTGTTCCAAAGGTTTCTAGGTTGTAGATTCCCATATCTTCCTGGGTAACATCCTGGAGCATCATGGATCCGTCCTTATATATCTCTTCCTTGCTGCTGGTTTTAATCCCAAGTTTAAGTAAATCTGTGTCCTTTTCATAATGGGCAATTGTAAAATCATTATTTACATCTTTCCCTTTGTACCAGTGAAAAGAGAGAAGGTTCTCTGCCTGAATAGAAACAGAGAGAAGAACCGTCCCCACTTCAGCAGCAGAAAACTGCATTTCTTTAATAGTTCTTAGTGCCAGGGTGAGGGAATTCCACCAGGTTAAAAGTGAGGCTCTTCCCATGTAGAGAGTCTCTCCAGGGCTGTCTACTTCACAGTCCTAACATTTCCTCTCTGCTGGAAATGGCAGCTCATTCTCACACAGAGGAGACTTCCATGCCCTCAGTACAGTTCCAGGCCCTTCAACATCATGCTTCCATCTCATTGCCCAGTCTGTCTTAAAAGCCCCAATCCACCAAGGTCTCCCTCCAACATCGTTCTATTCTTTTTAACATTGCATTTGCTGTCTTACTTGCTTGTCCTTAATTGCTGAAGACTCAAAGTTTTGTTTTTTTATGATTTCATGTTAGTCTGAACATTTTTCACTGGCTTGGTTTATTTATTTTTTGTAGGGAAGTATTGTTGTTTGGTTAACACATTATACAGATGATAATGTCTTAGTGTAATAAACATACATCATATACATCATAGATACATAAGATGATAGCCTTAGAAGAAACTTAAGAGTATGCAAGAACTAGAGAATTATTCATATTATCAATTTCTATTTTTTTCGCAGTAGTATGTATTTTGCCAGTATTGATGAAGGATGGCACTCTGAATGACACTTTATATATTTCTACACATTAAAAATTATTCTACTCTTTTAACTTTCATTGGTTACATTGTGTCTCCCAATATATTGAGCACCTTAACAAAACTTATCTGGGGTCAGAGAACAGAACAGCCACTAGATTAGACATGGAGGCCAGAAAATGATGGCACACACACCTTTAATCCTATCACTCAGGAGGCAGAGATCTGTCTGGATCTCTGTGAGTTCAAGGCCATACTGGGAACAGAGTTAGGTGTGGTGATATACACCTTTAATCCCAGCACTTGAGATCGCATGTCTTTGCTTAGGAAGCACACAGGCCTTTAATCCCAGGAAGTGATGGCAGGAAGCAGATAGGCAATAGAAGTTAGGAGGACTAGGAACTAGAGGGTTTTATGCTTTCGGGCTTTTAGCAGCAGTTCAGCTGCGATCCATTTGGATGAGGACTCAGAAGCTTTCAGTCTGAGGATTAGTGGAAACAGGATCAGATGAGGAGTTGTCGAAGTGAGGTTGGCTGTGTCTTGTTCTGCTGCTCTGATCTTTTAGAATTTATCCCAATATCTGGCTTCAAGCTTTTTATTAATAAGATCATTTAAGATTCATGTTACAGTTCTCTTTAAGAAATTAATAGTTATTAAAATCATTTAATGGATATAATAGTTTGCTAATGTATACCAAAGTGGTTCCCTTCAAAAATAGACATGAGTGTTTTTTTTTTCACAATTCTATTAGGTGTCTGAGTTCCAATTGTTGAAAAAGTTAGACTCTTGTGATTGTCTCTCCTTGACTTATAGATCTACATTTATCCCACATGGTATTTCCCTCCTGAGTGTCTGGGTGTATATTTTTTTTCTCTTATGATAAAATTAGGATCAGGGCCCAACTTAATGATTGTATTCTACCTAGAGTGCTCTGTAAAGATCCTTTTTCCAAATATAGCCAAACACTCTGATGTGATGAGAATTACAGATACTAACTTTAAGTTTTTAAGGAATAGAATTCAACCTATAACATACACCTACAAGTTAATTGTCTCTGATGTCTTTCACCATTTATTTTGTCAATAGATTTGACAGTCAAATTATGTTATCACTTTAAGGAGGTTTTTGGATTTTTGTCCAGTGTCCAGTTCACCAATATTTAATGTCTTGGAATAGGTCCCCTCTTCACTTACTAATGTTCAGTAGAAGTCTGCGTTATGTGTGATGAGGTCTTAACTTCATAATTTTCTGGATCTCCCCTGCTTCTCCACATACATCACAACAGCACCAATTTCCATTTCCCAATCCAAGGAGAGGAAGACACTGAAAACTGCACCTTAATTTTAAAAGATGTATGTTTCTTAGGTCTCTATTGCCACATCCATGGAATTTGTAAGGATTGTGTCAGAATAAATAATAGAAGTAACAGAAGAATTTAGGACACACTTGGTATTTTTTAGTTTTTTTTTTTCATCCTTCTTGAGTGAAAAATAGAAGACTTTTTCCAGGACTTTCTCTGTTTGTTCCCTTTTGCCAGTTGCTGAATTGAACAGTTCATTGTGTTCCTACCAGCTACAATAATTACTATATTGCTTTGCTTTCAGCATTTTACTTTATATTTGAAGGAGAGTTATGGTTACTACTTAGGTTAGTGACTTTCCTATAAGTTCACATGCAAGAATTAAAATCACAACTTTATTTCCTTCACAATAAGAATGAAATTTTTTTCTTTACACCTGCCTTTGTGGAGAAGGGAAATAAAAATGAGCTAGCTCTCTGGCCACCATGCATTAAAATATAAATATTATATCCCTCTTTAAGATAGTCTCTGAAAAAATCAGTTGTTTGAGGCATTAAGTATGGTTGAATATTGAATCAGACTTGAATTAGAAAAAATACAATATAGCAGGATACCAGTATTCAGCTAACTATATTCACTCACTTTGGCCATAGAATGATGATAATTATACCTCTACATTGGCATTCCTAATTTATATTTTTAACTTAGATATCCCCCAAGTGGACAAACATTTTTAAGTAGAAATAGTACACATGAATTAAGTAGAAATACTTGCTAGTTATCAAAATTTTAAATTACCTTCCTGTAGGAAAACCTACTCTCAGGTGTGAAAATTTTGTATTATAATGTCTGCACCTCAGAAGTCTTACTAATATTTATCCACAGTCGCTCACAATGTAAATTCTGATGTCAGAACTCTGTATTTCTATATAAATGACCGGAGAGTGAAAGACAGGTAAAAAGTGCCACTCAACATACAGATTCACTTTATTTTCAGAAAAACAAATGGATAATACAAGCATTGTTCATTTTAATTGATTAGTTATTGTTATTATTAAATACTACTAGATTCCTAGATACTTGTCAGAAATTCACCAAAATTTTATAGTTTAAGAGCTCATTATTTTATTTTTTATGACTCTTTTGAATTCTTTTTGAACAATGGAAAGATGCTACGTCAAGTGATTCCAGTCAGATAACACTTTAACTTGAAATTCCTCTCTGAAATTTTAGAGATATTGAATCATGCAATTCAATCATTTTAAGAAGATTGATGTCCCAGCACTGTTCATGAGGGATTAAAGAGGGAAACACTGGGGGGAGAAACAAAATAAGTCATCAAAACATTAAGTCATCCAGGATGATTTATGAGTAATCATCCTATGAGGGAAAAGGTCTTACAAGTTATTGTAATTGAAAAATCATTAGATTTTAGTGGTGATTATTGAAAGCACTTTGAATGTAAAGGCGCAAAATGACAAGAACATTAAATAAATCTTACTGATATTTCCAAACTATATCATACAGAGAAAAGACATCACAAAAGTAATAATTTACTAGGGTTACAGAGATGGCCAAAGAAAAAGAGCCAGTATGGTTTAAAAATGTAAAATGGATTTCTAATAATTTTATGATATGAAAATAGTGATAGGAAATAGTTTTCTGAAAAGTGAAGAAGAAATTTTGGTAGTGTCATAGCCACAAATTTTGTTGTGTAATGTTATTTCTGATATTAATACTATGTTTACATTGATTTGATAGAAGGTATAATTAACTGTATTAAGCTGAACAATAGTCAAAAGGTTTGTTTATGCCTCCTTTTTGAAGTATCTGACCCAATCAATCAAACCGATAATGCTATTATAGTTAAATATATGCATATGTATGCATGCAAGGAAATATTTCAAAATTTCCAGTCATGTGGAGAGTAAATGAACAAAACAAATCAAAGCTAGGGGAAGATGAAACATGTTCAACTCTGTAAGTCACCAGATATCTTGGATGAAAAAGAAAAAGAACAAAATAATCAAATCATGAAACAAAACAAAACAATCATTTCTACCTCAACTAATAACCTAAAACAAATGGTCTTAACCCTCTAGACTGGAAAAACAAGATCCTATTATCTTTAGTCTGCCCTTCATTGGAAAGGTACTTACAGAGTGAAATGGATAGACTAGAAACCAATATTAAAAAAAATGGAATCTGGAATCAAACTGAGGTAGCTGTATTCATATCTGTCAAAGTAGATGTTAAGGCAAAATATGCTAGGAGACATAAGGAAATCCCTACTTCATACAAATAAAATGTAGAATTCACCACAATGATATGAAAAGATGGAGTACCTGCACACTGGGAAGCATGCCTGCCTATTGTGTACAAGGTCTTAGGTTTCTAATGAAATCTAAAGGTAAATGCCAGTGATTTGGATCAATGGTGGTGGTTGTTGTTATTTTTGCTGTTTGGCTCTTTTAGGGGGCCTGCTACCCAGCTCTCAAATAAATACATGGGGACTTAATTCTTTCTTATGAATGCTTGGTCTTAGCTTGGCTTCTTTCTAGCAAGTTTTTCTTAACTTAAATTATTCCTATCTTTTGCCTCTGGGCTTTTACCTTTCTCTATTTCTGTATACCTTTTTCTTTCCTTCTTACTCCATGTGTGGCTGTGTAGCTGGGTGGCTGGCCCCTAGCATCCTCCTCTCCTTGTTCTTTTCTCTTTCTTCTTTTATCTTCCCAGATTTCTCCTCCTATTTTTCTCTGCCTGCCAGCTCTCCCTGTCCTTTCCCCTGCCGTACAATTGGCCGGTCAGCTCTTTATTAGATCATCAGGTGTATTAGACAGGCACAGCTTCACAGAGTTAAACAAATGCAGCATAAAAGAATGCAACACAGCTTTTCATCATTAAACAAATATTCCACAGCATAAACAAAAGTAATACATCTTAAAATAATATTCTACAACAGGTGGTTGTATCCATTTTTTTTCAGTACTTCACAGTTTTTTGTCTAATATATTTAAAGATAAACATGTTTCTCAAAATGATAAAAGTAACTTTTTTTTTGGTTTTTTGAGACAGGGTTTCTCTGTGTATGTAGCCTTGTGCCTTTCCTAGATCTCACTCTGTAGACCAGGCTGGCCTCGAACTCACAAAGATCTGCCTGGCTCTGCCTCCCAAGTGCTGGGATCAAAGGCCTGTGCCACCACCGCCCGGCAAAAGTAACTTTTATTTACGTGAGATTTGCTTGCAAAACAAAAGGTTACTTAATTCCTATAGAGTTTTCTTGTCCTTTTCACTGAGTTGAATGTTCCCATTCTGTTTTCTGTTCTGCTTTATCATATTTTCCCTCGCTCACTTTCAACTCTTCTCATTATAAATGTTTAAATGATAGAATGCCAATACATGTGGTTTTTTTTAAAATTGTACTTATAGATTTTTTTGTTTGAGTAAATCATGTAGCCTCTCTGCTTTATCATATTAAAGAATTAGGTTGGGTGGAATAAGGATTATGATTCCTAGAACTGTAATACTGTCACTTCCTCATCTGTGTAGTGGCCATTATGTTGTGCTCCTGCATCCCTTATGCCAGCTGCCCTCCCTGTCACAGCTGCAATTGTCACAGTTGACTGACACACTCATTATTATCTTCTTAGAGTCATTATCTTCTGAAGAGAATCTATTTACAAGACCTCCCCCTTCCTCTTACAACATGTCCATAGAGATGTATAAATGCCCTGTCCCCTCTCCAGAGTCAGAACAATTCTAAAATGCTATTCCAGCTCCAAGTTCCACTGTGAGGTAAGCTGAAGCTTTTGTTCTGAAGTCAACTTCTGAATTTCACTCTACTTTCTCATTCGTTTTTCAATAAAAAAATAGAAAGTTTTAGTTTTGTCTGAAATAATGAAGAAAATGTGATATATGATGGAATTAAAATGTAAAGTTTATTTGCTTACTGTGATGATGATGAAACCAGATGGTGATATTTGTTCCTTTTTGGAGTTCAAGTATCATTTTAGTCATATATGGCTAAAATGAACATCATCATAATATTAAAAATTATATTACTTTCTTAACCATCAGATACATAGGTACAATCAGTTGCTATTCTTTGGAAAGACATAGATAGAATGCTATATCATTTATAATCATATAGTCATTTCATTGCTCGTCATGGCTTTCATTTTTAAAATGTACTCCATTTACTGGAAGTTTTGAAGAATAATGTAAAAGACCAATCGCATACTATGCATCATTCACATTATATTAGACCCTTTCAAAAGCTTCCCTCTCTGTTTTCCAAATTATATTCCTGTAATTCATGAACTTACCAGTTCTCAGTGATTTGAATTTCATGTTCAATCTCAGGTGCTTTTTCAGTAAATCGTGCCATTATTTAGTATTTCTTTCTTTAAAAAAAAAATTCAATACATTAAGGAGCAGTTCAAGCCATTTTTATATCACTGAACTACTTCAGAACTTTTTCTTAAAATACTGCCTTGGAATTTAAGTTACATTCAAAAATTATTTTGGAAACACCCTAGTACATGAGCACTACATTGTGGTATCTGGAGTGCCATTGAGAAGCCCAAAATTATCTTGAAACATCTGTTGTCATCAGATGCATTTTGAGGAATTGAAGCCATTATTTATTGTGTCAAATCAAAATTATGTCACCCATATTTTATCTTAACCTCTCTATTACCCTCAAATACTCCCAAGAAGACAATTGCATAGAATGTAATCTTATCAAAAGGCTGAAGTAATCCGAAGTGTGACTCTATCTATATCTATAAAATATAAACTAAATGATAGATATATAAAAGCAACCTTTAGTAAGAGACCAGGAAGTGAATCTGATCCTCAGTAATTTTTCTAAGCATGGTCTAGGCATCCCACACTCTGTAATAACACCATGAAGCTGCAGCCAGCCACTTGCCTTGTGATGGGAACACTTTGTCCTGGATCCAAATTTGATCCACTTATTTGCCTGACTCAGGCTTGTATGGCAGACATTGTGCAACTGCAAATTACACAGTAGCTCATATTAGTCTCCTATAACACTGCACCATCCAAAGTGGATTGTTCTCCTTCACAGGTTACTAATTACAAGTCATGGAGCTTCATATGAAGAAACTCACCTACTTGGGAATCACCTGTTACTGGAAACCTACCCAACTACTCACACTTGTGAAGTCATGGATCTTGGAGGAGAACCTACAAGTGTTGCTTTACTAAGCCAACATAATACCTAAATACAATCTCAATATTTTCTTTATGGCCACAGGTAAGTGTAGTTCTTGCCCTCATATCAAAGAACTTCTCTTTGCCACAAATAGTGACTGCCAAAAAGAAAAGGAAAGAAAAAAGAAAAGAAAAGAAACTGACCTTGATCATAAAAGTACTTCTCTAAAATGGAGACAATCCTGCCAGAAGACCACTCTTCCAAGTTATTGTCCAGCCTGCTGTCTCCTTGCAGTGTACTCAACCTTCCTATTCCAGTCTAAAGGGTGGATTCATTCACTACTTACCAATCCCTTATACTCTATCATAATGACTGGATACAAAGTCTACCATATTGTGCAGATCATCCTGAGTGAAAAGGGGTACCTTGGAATAAGATGAATGCTCAAATTATATTTATAACAAATTTCCAGATGCAGGGGCACAAATGCATTTTCAGTATAATAGAATTGGCTGAACGATGGAGGCATTTGAAGTGAACTCATTGATTGGAAAAGCATGAAATCCTGTAGGTAACAATAGAGGTGAGAGGGAAAAACTTGTTGGGGTGTAAACATTGAACTCTCAGATTTTGGTGGATGTATTTGGCCTGAGGAAGTGGGCTTTCCACTCTTTTCATGGACACATTTCCACACAAACCTCTTGAAGTACTGCCCACACCACCCTTTCTTGAAGAAATTAATCCTGCATTCCCTGTGGAACCAACAATGACCTTCCTTGATAGAGATGTTGAGCATGGCAATTCTGATGCCCTTCTTGGCTCACTCAGCATTTCCTCTAGTCTTCTCAGCAGACATGAGAGCAAGCCCCCAGAGGTGAAGTAGAATGTGTCATTAAAGAGGTACATTATACCCACAAATAATTTTATAATTTTTATGATTTTTCCAACTAAACATCCAATGATCATGTGTACAAATGTATTTAAAGGATGTGGGATAAGGTTGGAAATAACATAAAGTTAAATCTGGCTAAGATTATCAATATGGCTCATTGAGCAGAGATTCTGGATTTAACATTGTAGCTTGAACATTTGAAAAGGATGTCAAGAATTTAGTTTGATTTGTTTGCTGAAGTGTGGGACAAAAGTGGGCTTACTGTGAATGAGTTTAGGAAGCCTGCTATCCATTGGCTTAGTCTTGATGAATGGATTAAAAGGCTTAGGAAAATTAGAATGTGAGAGTGATTTTGCCATTTAAAACCTCATCTTCCAAAATAGGAGTGTCCTAAAGACCTGGTGTTCACCAGAACTGTAAGAAATAGATTAGTGAGAGGGGCCCCAGTATACTTGAGCAGCTGTTCCATGGCCCTTCTCTGTTTTCCAGACCTGACAGTGAGAGATATGGTTGCCCACCATGGATGATTTAAACACAACGAATTGAATTGACTTTTGTAGATCTTTGTACTATTCATGATCCAATAAGTAAAACTGATAGGAAACCTACCATGTTCTTTGTCTGAATAAGCAGAACAATTCTAGAACAATGAATGAAAGGCTACATTGAATCTCAGCAAGAGAATACCATGGAACTTGAACTATTTTCCAAACTTGCATTGTCTGTGGAATCAGTAGTGAGTGTTCCTGAATAATATATATATATATATATATATATATATATATATATATATGTATATATATATATATAAAATATCATGCAAACTATACTGATTCCCCTCAGTGTCCACCTATCTTTGCTTATAGATCCATAGTTACCTCCAAAACTCAAATTCAGGATTAGCTAGATCCCTTTGAAGAAGGATATTCAAAGAATTTTGAGATGTTTTATTATTGACGTTTCAAAATTACATTCCTAACAGGAATACTGCCCTTTATTTGAGTAACTATACCTTGTAGAAAAGAAAATATTCATACCTGTGGGTGCCTGCAATTTGTACCTCATTGTGGCCTTCAAGCTAAAGTAGAGATTTATGGAGTATGTGGGATTAGTGGACTTTTAGTTAAGGTCCAATTTACAGTGGATTCAGTGTGTCCCCAAGTTATTCTGTCATTGTTTTTCAAGTCCTAGAATGCATAATTTGGGGAAATAAATTTAGGATTTTGCAGAATATTTGTAAAATTACACAACAAGTGATAAAGGTCATATAAGATGCAGTTATTCTTTATAATTTGTAATGGTAAGTATAAGGGAATAGTTAGGTTACAAATACTATTCCCCTTTACAGAGGCTTTTCTCTGCATATGCAAGTTTAATTATTTTTAAAAGTATATATACATATATATGTACATATATGAAGTATGTATCTAAAACAAATAGTCATTTCTTTATTGATTTTAAGTGCAAAGAAAATTTTATTATAGTTTAAAATTAAAATTCCAGGGATGTAGTAAAAACAAAATACTATTGGAATAAAAACAGACAGGTTAATCAGTGGATTAGAACTGAGGACCTAGACATAAGTCCACGTATCTACAATCCCCTTATTTTTTATAAAGATGCCAAGCATGCACACTGGAGGAAAGATAGCATCTTCAACAAACGGTGTTGGTCCAACTTGATGACTGCAAGTAGAAGAATGGAACTTGATTCTTATCTCTTACCCTGCACAAAACCTAACTACAAATGGATCAAGGACCTCAACATAAAAAATGATACACTGAATCTGATAGAAGAGTAAGTAGAGAATAGTTTTCAGCTCACTGGCACAGGAAAGGGCTTTCTGAACAGGACACTGATAGCACAGGCAAACAATTGAGAAATGGGACCACATGAAACTAATAAGTTTCTGTACAACAAAAGATACTATCATTCAAGTGATGAGACATTCTATAAAATGGGAAGAAATCTTTACCACCCATATATCTGACTGAGGGTTAATTTATCTAATATATAAAATCAAGAAAACAAAGAATCCAGCTGAAAATTGGGCATGAAATTAAACAGAGTTCACCCCCAAAATGAAACACAACTGGTTGAGAAATACTTAGGGAAATGATCAATATTCTTAGCCATCAGGGAAATGCAAATTAAACTACTTAGATATTTCATCTTATCCTAGTCAGAAGGCCAAGATCAATAAAACAAATGACAGCACATGCTGGCAAGAAGGCAGGGAACTGGGAAGAGTTATTCATGGCTGATGGCAGTGAAAACTGGTACAGCTTATATGGAAACTATTGTTGTATTTCCTCAAAAAGTTAGATCTACTACTTCATTGAGCTATATTACTTTTGGTCATATACAGAAAGGACTCCATATCCTACTATACAATTCATAGTCATCCACATCAGCGCTGCTTTATTCACAATATACATGAAATGTAAATGACATGGGTGTCAACCAAGAGATTAATGAATAAGAAAAAAAGTGTTATTTACCCAATAGAATATTATTCATCCAATAAGAAAATGAAATTATGAAATTCCCAGGTAAATGGATGGAACTGTAAACAATTATTCTGATTTTGGTAGCCCAAGCTCAGAAAGAAAAATGTCACATGCCTTCTCTCATTTGAAGATTTTAGCTTTTAAATTTTAGATATGTGAATTTCATTTATACTACCTCCAGAAATTTGGAAGCCAGCAAGGAAATATAGAAGAAAAAGAGATTGTTCAAAGAAGGGGAGATAGAATATAGTTTTAAAAGTATGAAGGAACAAAATGGAATACGAATGGTTAATAGGGGTGGAGGATATAGGGTAGAGGAATCATATGAGGAGTGGTAACTAGTACTAAAGATCTTTTAAAAGTCATTTGGAAACCTACTATTGTAGAAGATTCATTTTATATATACATATGTGTGTGTGCATATACATATGCATATATTAAAAGAGGTTAGATGGAGTTACCCTATAGTGGTAGAGGACAATATTCCAAGTAGACACCAAATGCTACCTAATAAAAGCTCCAGTAAAAGGAATGTGTTACTTCTTTTTAAGTTGTTCGCCATCAAGACCTATAGACTTATAAAAATTACAGGTTAGCATCATTGCTCTTGGTTACCATCCAGAACTTGATAAGGAGACCATATTGCTAAAGGTACTACATACTTGAGTCATACAGCATGGAGAACTTTAGCTGGTACTGACATAGAAGCTTTATCCACACTGGTATGCTTTTATATTTCCAGAAGGTTCTATACTTGCTACTAGAGGAGAAAAGTAATCATCAGTCTCACTCAGCCACAAACTGTATAAACAACAATAATGATCCGCCTGGCAAGATAAACATACTTGTACAATAGTGACTTGAATGCTTTGGGAGTAACCAACTAATATCTTATTGCCCCAATTCAGGAAATGGAACCCATACTTGACACTGTTATTGAGGCCAAGAACCCATGGCTAGGTCACAGGCCCTAGAGGAAAACCTATTACTACTATTTTGCTAAATGGAGATCTAATTAAGGGGGCTCCAACAAGTTATTGTTACATCATAGATCATTGAACCTCTCAACCTTCATCAGAAAAGCTTGGCAGAAAATTACTATTAACACAGAGGACCCCAACTGATCATTATACAGAGAATAAGCAACTTCAGAGTGCTCAGTCCTGACTGAGATGTCTGTATCAAATGCTTCCTCTCAAGGATCAGGGGTCCTTGTAGAAGAGTGGGCATAAGGATTGTAAGAGTCAGAAGTGGTAGATTACTTCCAAGAAAGTGTTTTTTAGACATAACAAGTTAGTTGCACATATAAACTCATAGTACTTTTGACAACATGTACAAGAACTAAGAAAGCTTAAGCCACACAAAATCCCAGTGTGGGGGATGAAAGCAAGGCATAATGGCCCACTCCTAGCTGAGCAACTACCAACATTTGATAGCTTCTTGGAGAGTCAGTTTGCTCTAATTATATGACACGTGGTGTTTAAACAACTCTTCAGGGCAGGTCCTATACCCAGAAGTAATTGGCCCAAACAAACTGTACTCAGTGCATTTAAAATAAAAAGAGAAAGAGGACATGAAGTAGGATAGATAGGGATCTGGAGTGGATCTGAAATGTATCAGAAGGTGTTTCTGATAAAAATACATTATAAGAAAATTTCAAAGAATTACAAAAACATTATTTTAAAATGAAAAAATAAAATTGAAAAAGTAAATAAAAACTCTATGACAGGCAAGTTGAAGATCTCAGCTGGTGCTCAGAGGATGAGAATGAAGATAAGGGAAAAAAAGAAAATCATGGCTGGGAGGGATGCTTTATAGAAAGAATAAGGAAGTCCAAAGTGTTAGAGAAACTGTTCCTCATGTAGATGTAATGGTCTTATTAAATAAGAAATACAGAGCCAAATGCAGAGTTAAAAGCCCAAGAGGTCAGAACAGTAGCTAAGAGCTGAGACTAAAACTGCCTTCTTATCACCTGCTGCCACTGTCATCCTTCCCCTGAGAAAGAGACCTACTTCCTGTGTGTCTGTTTTTTTATTGACTTTCTGTTCTGCCTTCTCATTGGTTGTAAACCCAACCACATGACCTCCTCATCGCTGCCTGTCTATACAGACCTCCAGGTCTCTATGGTTGGTATTGAGATTAAAGGCGTGTGTCTCCAAGCTGGCTATGTCCTTGAACACACAGATTCTGCCTGCCATGTGATTGGATTAAAGGTGTGCGCCACCACTGCCTGGCTTCTGCTATGGCTTGCTATTAGCTCTGACCCCCAGGCAACTTTATTTATTAACATACAAATAAAATCACAATTCAGCACAAATAAAATATCACCATATCCTCATGCTTATAGAAAGAAGGAACAGTGTAGTTATGTTTTTGGGTGACATACAAAAGGGTGTGGCTGTAAGCTTCTCGAGTCCTGTCCGGCTCCATGTAGTCCAGGCAAATCTCTCTTACCCGAGATCCCATAGCTGCTCGGACCCAAGTAAACACACAGAGGCTTATATTATTTACAAACTGTGTGGTCTATGGCAGGCCTCTTTCTAGCTAGCTCTTATATCTTAAATCAACCCATTTCTATTCATCTATATTTTGCCATGTGTTCCATGGCTTACCAGTCTACTGGCATCTTGTTCCTTGGGCGACAGGCTGGCCTCTTTTTGCCTCTGCCTTTCTTCTTCCTCTCTCTCCTAGATTTCCTGCCTGGCTATAATCTGACTTGTCATAGGCCAGAGAGGCTTCTTTATTAACCAATGGGAACAACATATATTCACAGTGTACAGAAAGACATCCCACAGCAAAAGAGCATAGACTAATGAAGCTACAGGCATGCAGCTTTGTAAGAATATGCACTCAGAAATAGTATTTTCAATCATATGCAGTGGAATTTAGCATACAAACAACAATTTAAAAAAAACCCATGTTGCCTTTTTTTACATGAATCATTTATCTTAGTCCTCTGGAAAAAAATCACAGTCAAAAGATACTATTATTGATTCCACTTAGTGAAACTAAAAGAGCCCCCAGATGCAAACAAGGAACCCACAAGGGTTACATGACTTGCATAAGTTACATAGCAAGAAAGCAGCAGAGTGGGTAGGTTTTGACCGCAGGTCTCTCGATTGTTACTTAATTGATTTTGGACCTTCTTGTGGTCTCCATTCTTTCTCCAAGGCCTCACATTTTTTTTGTAGTTTTCTTTTTAAAAGCTATTTTCTTTAATTTTGAGATTATGCTATAATTATATCATTCTTCTCTTCCTTTTCCTCCCTTGAAACCCTCCCATAGACTTTTTTATTTTTTTATTTTATTGTGAAGTGCCTCTAGTAGGGTCTCATCTAAGATCCATGACTTCACTAGCCCCAGGTAGATAGATTTCCAGTACCAGGCGTGATTTCCTTCTTGTTCAGTATGTTATGGGCCTAATTAGAGGTCTGTTGGTTACTGGCAAGGTGTGCCTGCCACTACTGCAACCTCAGGGTTATCATGCAATGCTGGTCCTGTTGTGGTTCCACAGGCATCATAGCTTGGTATGACTGTTGGTTGTTTTTCTCCTTTGGAATCTTACATGAAACCTTGTGGTACAGTAAAAGCTAGACTCCAGGGAGGAAGCATTCAGTTCAGCTCCACTATAGTAGCCTCTTTGCTGTTTCTTTGTATCACATTTGGGATAAGGACCTAAGCTATTTGAGATAAGATTCCTGGGAAGTCACATAGATACAAGACAATAATGATGTAAACAAGGCTCTGTCTCTTTCTGATAATCCTTTTCTTTTGAGCTCCAGAGTCAATAAAAGGAGTTTTTGAATTAATTATTCACTTCAGAATACACATTAGAAAAAAAATCTGTGTACCTTGAATCACATTGTATGTGTAATGAGGACAATGATTTTTCATTAGTTTTCCACATTTTTTTAATTCTATACTGTAGAAACAGTTGTTATATGAATTTTAAATATGACCATTTTATATGATTTCATTACTACAAAGATAATCACCTTTCTCCAATAATGCCCAGAAACACAAAGGTTTCGCGATTGTGTCTACTATTATAATTATACTCTAGTACTTAAAAAATTCAAAGAATTAGTAAGAATTTTACTTAAAAATAACTATATACAATAAACATTTTAGTGTTATTTATCACATAACTTTTGTATTTACATACCACATTTACACCTATTATATATCTGATCAATGCAACCAGTTTATAAGCCTTTCATAATAATAAAATATAAAAATGAAGAAGAAAATTAAATGACTATTACAAATAGAAGTTGATCATATTTTACTCACAATGTCATTTAAGAAATCAATATATCTGTAGAGACACATAAAATTTTTAAAATAGCTTTTAGATAATTAGGACAGGTGAACAGAAATTCAACTGCCAGTTTTAGTGTAATGAAAATGCATTACTTCCCTGCTAAGATGAATAGTTTTCTTTACAAAACTTTTAGAGACATAGTGTATCTCTCTCATGTATGTTTTATATACTGGAGAGAATTATACACTGCTGGTGTATGATGATTTGTCAGCAAAACTGCCAGTGACTGCAACAATGTTGCAAGAGATGCTACATATTCTTGAGAATATGAGCCACAGAAGGACAAAATTGGACAGCACATCATTTCATATTTATTACCTCCCTTAGGTATAGTGGATTACAATGCAGACAGAATACTGGGCTGGTGTTTCATTCATTAGAACACCTTTGGGGGAAATTCTATTAGTCATTTCTCTACCTTCCAATGTTCCAAGAAATGTTTAAAGTACTGAATTTTGTGTGTGAGTGCATTTGTGTATGTAATTGTAGGATTATATACATCATTTAAGATTTGTTTTTGAAACACAATTTGCAATTCTGAACCATTATAGTTATTTGAAGTATGAAAACTGAATCGATAATCATAGAAGCAGTTCTTTGAAGTACATAATAATTGTATAAATAAGTAAATATTTTAAAGTTATAAATATTTTCTACTTTTAAGATTTAATGTAATGTCATTTGAATGATGAAATTCAAGGAATCTATAGGACATTGTTACTAAGTCATGCTTATAAATACAATTATAATAATATAAACATCCTATTGGATATTTTCTTTGACCCTTGACCATCAGACTTTAAATCAGTTAACTTTTTTTTCAGTGAAGTATCAAAGAAAACACAACAAAAACAAACAGACAGATAAAAAAGCATCTAGGTATGTCCCAGTGTGAATTAGTTTTGTTAAGAAAAACTCATCTCTAATCTAGCGATAAAGACAACAACTTGTATTTTACACATGTGGTTCAAAATCCTGTGTCAAAGTTCACAAGGGAGAGCTCCATATAGGTATATATGATGTTCGTGGTTTGAAAGACAAATGTCTCCCACAGACTGTAGGTTAGAGTTTTGAACTCGTAAGTTCTCAGTAGCACTGTTTTGGGTGGTTTAGGGGTTGCAGCCTGGCTGGAGGAAGTCACAGTGAGCCATCTTTAAGATTATATAGTTTCACCATACTTTGAGTATACCCTCCCTTTGCATGGTGTTTGTGTTTGAAGACGTGAATCCTCAGCTTCCTGTTCTTGATACCATGCCTACCACATGTTGCCTTACCTCCCAGACATGATTGAGTCTTTTCCTTTAGGAACCATAAACCAAAATAAAATCTTTCTTTCTTAAGTTGCATTCAAGTATAGTATTTTATCACAGCACCAGAAAACTAACTTTAGCTCCTTTAGCTGGAGATTTATCTGAGTGTGTGTTTAACTGAATGGAATTCAATGAAACTATCTTTAAAGGTCAAGCATAACACATGTTAATTTTTAAAAATAGCATGTCACCTTCATTATCTTTCATTTTGTTTCTTTTTTTCCATACTGAAAACTGAGTTCTATGTCATCTATGAAGTTGCCTCTAACAATATAATGAAGATGATTGAATTAATAAGGTATGTAGCAGGGCAATGGTGGCACATGCCTTTAATCTCAGCACTTCAGAGGCAGAGGCAGGCGGATCTCTGTGAGTTCGAGGCCGGCCCGGGCTACAGAGTGAGTTCTAGGAAAGGCTCCAAAGCTATACAGAGAAACCCTGTCTCAAAAAAACAAACAAAAATAATAAGGTATGTAAAGCACCCACATCGTAACTATCAAGAAAGGGAGAATGGCCCTGGCCTGGAGGTGGTGGCACAGGCCTTTAATCCCAGCACTTGGGAGGCAGATGCAGGCAATCTCTGTGAATTCAAGGCTAGCCTGGTCTGCAGAGCTTGTTACAGAACTAGTTTCAGGACAGCCAGAGAGTTACATGGAGAAACTGTGTTTCAAGAAGGAGACAGATGGAGAGAAAGAGTGAGAGAGAGAGAGAGAGAGAGAGAGAGAGAGAGAGAGAGAGAGAGAGAGAAAGAATATGAAGTTGAAATCTTTTCTATACAACTATTAAGGAATGATTGTCCAAAAACAAAGATTTGAATCTTGTACAGGAATAAATTACTAAATTACTTACTAATAAGGTGGAAAAGTACCACAAAGCCACTTGTATTGTCACAAAAAAAGAGACATATTTACAGTTGTTGATATGTGTTTATCTTCAGAGAAGAACTAGTATTTCTGTAGAGAATCAAGTTGTTGAAGTTTTAAAATTCCCACTTTCTTAAGTTTTAAGCAGTCCACTATGAGTGCAAGTAAAGATTTGTGAAGCATAATCTATTTGGAGGCACTATAGCAATAGAATATGCAGCTTATACCCATACTGAAAAATCTGTGTTTCAGCTTAAGCACATAAATCAGGTCAGGAAAGGGGATGCCCAGGAAAAAGCCAAAATGAAATTGTGCAAATTCATCAATCTTGCTATTTTTTTCCTTCTTGGGTTAGGTGTTTAACAGTACCATTTCTCTGAGGTAAATATCAAAATGTACCTTGAAATTTTTAATATATAAAGGGTCTATTGGTCATTTTGCAGAATGACATTCTCAAGCTTATTTTGCAAGAATAGCCCCAAAGTTACTGAGGTTTGTAGAATTTAACAGAAAAATAATAAGCCTAATTTTGAACAAATGACCCATTAAAAATGTAAAATCCCCTAAAAAGCCATGTTATTTTTTGTAGGGGTGTTTACCAATTTACACGACCCAGGTTCATATAATTAACTTTGTATTTATACTCAGCAAAACTAAACTTCACATTTCTGTATGTCTTCTTATTGAAATTCAGCCCTTCATGCATTTTGACCTTTTCAAGAAAGCTAGATTCATAGTGAATTGTGGTGCATTAGGAAGGTAAACACATTCAGTACTTGTTATTCAATGGGTTTGAATTTCGAAAGTCATTGTCAATAGGTTAATCCTTTTGTACAGACAGTCTCTTTGGCTAAGAGGCATCTTAAACAAATAAGGTTTTACAAAAATGCTAATTTCTGAGTATTTCTGTCAACTGTCAAAGAATAAATCTCAGAAGAGGCCTTAAAATT
The DNA here is from genome assembly GCA_902168405.1 of Peromyscus aztecus. Lineage (NCBI taxonomy): Eukaryota > Metazoa > Chordata > Mammalia > Rodentia > Cricetidae > Peromyscus > Peromyscus aztecus. The sequence goes on from CABHPQ010043897.1 coordinate 32,855, forward strand.
GGCTAACTCTACTTTATATTCCTTTCCCATCAGCAGAATTTCAAAAAGAACTTTAGTGTACATTAAGTCTAGTCAGAGGTTATTTGTGACTCAGATCAAAGACTCATTAGAACTTCAGGGATTTCACTTTTATGCACTTATGTTCAATCAATAAGGGGACAACCAAATTCGGGAGTATATTCAAAGATTACCAAAATAAAATGTGCTCATAATCATGCAATTAATTTGGAATCTACACTTTCTTTCTTGGCTGTATATCCTATGAAAACGTGTGGACTAAGTCTGGGAGAGACTTTATTTACAAACAATGTTGCCATAGTGGAAGAAATACAATTGACATAGGAGGAATGAGGCTGGAGAGTTGGCTCAGCAGTTAAGAGCTCTTATTGTTCCTTCAAGCACCAGAGTTCAATTCCTAATACCCACAAGACAGCTCAAAATCATCTGTAACTCCAGCCCCATGGCAGTCAATGCCATTTTTGACTAAGGGTGCCCATGGAACAAACACATGCATACATACAGAGAAAACACACATAAAATAAGTAAATAGATATAATTTTAAAATGCTCAAAATATGAAAATGTAAAACATTCATACACATAAAATAACAAAAAATAATAAAACTTTGAGAGAATACTTTATCAGCTTTTCAAGGTATCAGATTTTCAAGGTCTCAAAATGGAAGGACTTCTCTTGCATAAGAAGGAGAAAACAGAAGAACCAAGAAACCAAGCGTATCAGGGGGCATTTTACTTGGATGAAAGTCAGTTTTCAGGAACAGTCCTTAAAGAAGGATTTTTATGGTTTTATATCTCTAAATGGACATAAATATTCATATAGATTAAATAGATAGATAGATGTAGCAGGATTTCTTATGGGTCACCAACCAACTCCCAAATCATGATGTGGGGACTTAGTAGTAGTTATGAATGCTTGGCTTTAGCTTAGGTTCATTTCTTGCTAACTCTTATAACTTAATTTAACCTGTTTTTATTTATTTACATTTTGCCTCAGGAATTTTTACCTTTCCTTCATTCTGTATGTTCTCTTCCTTTTCTGGCTGGTGGCTGGCTGCCTGGCTGGCCCAAGATGTTACCCTTACCTTTCTCCTTTGTTCTTTTTGCCTCTGGAGCCTAAATTACTCCTCCTACTTATTCTGTCTGCCCCACCTATCCCTCTACTGCCTAGCTATTGGCCATTCAGCTTTTTATTCGACTAGTCAGATTCCTTAGGAAAGCAAAGTAACACATCCTTATATCTTAAAGAAAGGCAGCATAAACAAATGTAATACATGTTTATATTGTTAAATAAATGCAACATAAACAAATGTAACACATCTTTCTCCAATTAAAGTAATATTCCACAACAAATAGATAAATTGACGATAGATACATAGATGATAGATAGATAGATAGATAGATAGACCACAATACCTAGGTATTCCAAAATCATTGTGCATATTTCTGTGAAGTTGTTAGGATGGTAGTAACATGAATGATAGGGGACTTGGACTCAAGTAGGTTATCTCCATAATGTGGGTGTGATACAGCCAATTGGGCTAATGGTCTGATTAGAACAAAATACTGACACCATCCAAGACAAATAGAATTCTGCCATCCAAAACCTATTGGTCTTGAACTTTACTTTACCAACAGTTCTTCCATGCCTTTACAGTCCACAAGCTAACTATAACACACTCAGTATACCAAACCCTCATAAAACACAAACATTAGTAGGGGTGAATAGGCAGATAGGTCCAGATACAACAGTAGATAGCTCACCCAGACAAAAGAAAGAAAAAAAAAACTCAAAGATTAAAAGTAGCACAAATGAAATGGACAGAACCAATGGCTGCAAAGTACTTCCTTTTTTTGTTTTTTGTTTGTTTTTTGTTTGTTTGTTCGTTTTTTGTTTTTGTTTTTGTTTTTTGAGACAGGGTTTTTCTGTGCAGTTTTGGTGCCTGTCCTGGAACTCATTCTGTAGACCAGGCTGGCCTCAAACTCACAGAGATCTGCCTGGCTCTGCTTCCCGAGTGCTGGGATTAAAGGCATGCGCCACCACTGCCCAGCCCTGCAAAGTACTTCTAATGGGAAGCAATATTACTCCATGACTTAACTATTATTGTAGATTAAGCACAAAATAAAATATGTAACTATTTTGAAGCAAAAGCAAACTGAGTTTAAAGCTAGATTCTGAGCATCTAAGACCCTAGAAGGAAGGCTATATAAACAATATACTTGGGAATGTAAAAAAAAAAAAAAATTGTTTTTAGCAGAGGCAGAGATCCACAGCCAAACACCAGGCTGAGATCCAGGAGTCCAGTCAAAGAGAAAGAAGAGGGATTCTATGAGCAAGGGGCATCAAGATTATGATGGGGAAACCTACAGAAACAACCAGACCAAACTAGTAGGATCTCATGCAATTTAGACCAACACCTATGGAGCCTCCATGGGTCTGGACTAGGCCCTCTGCATAAGCAAGACAGTTGTGTAGCTTGATCTGCTTTAGGGGCCCCCTGGCAGTAGGATTAGGATACATCCCTGGTGCATGAGTTGGCCTTTTGGAGCCCATTACCTATGATGGGACACCTTGAACAGCCTTGAGGCAGAGAGAGAGGAGCTTGAACCCGCCTCTACTGAATGTACCAGGCTCTGCTGACTCCCCATGGGAAGCCTTACCTTTTTGTAGCAGGGAATGGAGGGTGGATTGAAGGGAAGATTGGAGGGGGGGGAGGGGGGATGGGGGGGGAATCTGTGATTGGTATGTAAAATGAATAAAATAATTCTTAATAAAAAATATTTGTTCTTGAAATAACAATGTATATAATAGTTTAAACTATCATTCCCTCACCTCTTTAATTTTTTAACAATATAAGATATATGAACCTTCAAAACATTATCTAAGTTTTTAAAAAGTTAGAAAAAGTATTCAAAATGCACTAACATATATGGAGAAAAATGGATTAATGGTTGTCTAGGGATGTATGCAGTTATAGCAGACATGAATTAGTACAACTACTAAGGAAAACAGTTTTCTCAAAAACAAAATAAATTTTCAAAGTAAAACTACTATAAGATCCAGTGATCTTGTTACATATTCAAACAAAATACAGTCAACCTTTCAACAATATCTGTACTCCCAAGTTGCTTACAATATTCATAACAGCCAAGATGTGGAATAAATCTTAAGTGACCCCTATGAATGCATAACCCTGAAATAATGAATCTGAGAAAGAAGCCAGTAGGAAGGAGTTTGATAACCATGAAAGGGTGCTGTGGGATGTCTTTCTGTATGCTGTGAATGTGTGTTGCTCTCATTGGTTGATAAATAAAGCTGCTTTGGCCTATGGCAAGGCAGGATGGAGCCAGCCAGGAAACCTAAGCAGAGATAAAGGTGAAGAAGGGCAGAGTCTGGGAGACACTAGCCGGCCGCCCAAGGAGCAACATGCCAGCAGCCTGGGAATGGCACGGCCATGTGGCAATACATAGATTAATAAAAATGGGTTAATTTAAGTTGTAAGAGTTAGTTAGTAATAAGCCTGAGTCATCAGCAAAACATTTATGATTAATACTAAGCCTCTTAATGATTATTTGGAAAAGGCTGCGGGACAGGGCAGGACAGAGAAAAGCTTCCATCTACATTGAGGGAGATAAAAAATGTTGTGAAAGTGAGTAATGAGAATACATTACATATATGTATGAAACTTTCAAAGATCAAAATTAATTTAAAATAAAATATGTATATGTGTATATCTTTATATTGATATGGCATACATATTTATATGAATGAAATACAAATTAAGCAAATTCTGTCATGTGTGACAATATGTATAAACATAGAAGATATATTTTCATTCAAATAAAACATAAACAAAAATGAGGACAGCATAATCTCACATATAGGCACAATATAAAAATAAAAATAAGGCAAAATCATAAGAGAGAAGAGAATGATGAGTGCCAGAGGTTGAAGTTGGGATAAATTAGTCAAATTATAATAATAGTAACATTTTTTAAAATTTTCAGATTCTCACCATCTTTCTTATTTCTCAGAAACAGAGAAATCTCCAGAACAGTGTCTAGTAGTTTGTTTCTGTTTAATTTTGTAACTTTCTCCTGCCATTTGAGGTTTTTCCCTCTTTGCCACTGACTGTTGTTCCTCTTGTTAGGGCTTTAAAATGAGAAGTGATTTTTTTAAGTTAACATTTTTATTTTATTACTTAAAATAATTTCAAATTTAAATATATTTTGATCATAATCTTCCCCACTCCCATGTCCCATTTCCTTCTGTTGGTTTGCCTTGTCCAACTTCAAAGTGATAGTTTTTGTTTTATCTTATTGTTTTTGTTTTGTCTTTCAAGACAGGGTTTTTCTGTGTAGCTTTGCATCTGTCCTGGAACTCACTCTGTAGCTCAGGCTGGCCTCAAACTCACAGAGATCCGCCTGCCTCTGCCTCCCTTTAATCTGCTGGGATTAAAGGCATGTGTCACCACCGCCCAGCTTTATTTTGTTTTATATTTTTTAAATGAATGAATGAATGAATGAAATACTAGTCAGGAGAGGGAAAGTTTACAACTGAACTGTCACTTAGACCTTCTGGGAAAGGGGAAAATCAGTGTTCTTCAATAGAGTGACACTGAGTATGTCAACCACTCCAGACAGGCCTCATGTTCAAGAGAAGTTATTTTTTGAGAATCTTGCCATTCTAACCCAATTCTGTTTATGGAAAATAAGTCCCAGTGAGTGTACATTCCCTTCCCTTCTTCCTAAAGTGTTTTACATCTTCACTAGTTCAGACTTGCATCCTATCTATTTGTTAGCAAATATAGCTAAAACCTTATTCGCAATAGATTGTGTCTACCTCAATCAAGAATGTGTTCGCGTTCTCTTTGTCCCTGTGGACACATGTGTCTTCTTAAACTGTGGCTGTATTGATTTTCCTGTAACTACAACTTTTGAAGAAAAAAAAATATGAATTGTCACTTCATCCAGATTTTTCTTGATAGAGTATAAGTGCAAATAGGCTATTTTTTTGTATCAAATAGGAAGGTTCCACATAGCTTCAAAATGTACTTTTCAGTCACAGTATCTTCCACTTATTAAATATTAGGCACTCTGCACTGAATTTTATGAATGATAAGCCATTTAATCTACATATGTGTTTGTAAATTAAGACATATTCTCATTGTATACACAAGTTTATGGAACTCCAGCAAATCATAACATTTAGTGGTATAGACAGTAAATTGAAGAGCTTAAAGGAAAGCATAGTTCTTCCTAGTTCCTGTCTGAATTTTATCTCTCCTAGCCACTATGATTTATGGCATCTATTCAGAAATTTAAGAACATTTAAATTCTAATCTCCTTTATTGCTACTCAGTAACAAATCTAACTTTACCTCAAACTTTCAGGATACACAATGCAGACATAGAAGTAAGGGTCCATTTATGCTGGCATTGCTGCTTCTGGAGAGTTTGGAATAGGAGTTTGACTTTTGACAGCTTTCTCTAGGGGAGCCGTTAGCAACAGGTCTTCGCAAATGAGAACATTGCAACATAAAATTGATATAACCAATGAAGTCACAGATGACTGGTTTCCTCCACGAACAGGAAGCAGTTTGGATGTGTCACAAATTGGAGAATGGCAAGGCAATCATCACAGTCTCTGAGTCCAGCTGCTAAATCTGGGGAGGTTAAGGCCACATCAACATCTGCCAAGTAAAGCTCTGTGTTAGTAAATTTGAATGGTATTCTAGTCTTTTCCTACTTTTAGATAAGGGATACATTTACCATGGCCAAAAGAGAAAAATAAATGGTCCCATCTAGCTTAGAAACAAACAAAAAACTTGAAAATAACTGTTGTCCTTTAAATGTACATGCACATGCCTTTTTATTAACTCATATTTTACATTTACTGATTCTGGTTTTTTTTCTAATGACTCTGGTATTTGAATAGCATTTTAAACCAGAACTGTAGTATTTTTTTAAGAAATATTTTATTGGGATACTATGAGAATAATGAAGTATGCAACTATAAGCAATAAACAAATTAATTTTAAATTAATTCATGGAGAAAACTGAGAATATTTGAAAGTTACTCAAACTCTGTTTTTTTTCATTTTCTCATTGGTAAACCAATATTAATATTACTATTAATCTGTGGCTAGAGTTTTCCTGCTTGGCCCACAGTCAGGCTAAATCTCTTTCACCTGCCAGTCCCACAGCCGCTCAGACCCAACCAAGTAAACACAGAGACTTACATTGCTTACAAACTGTATGGCCGTGGCAGGCTTCTTGCTAACTGTCCTTATATCTTA
>CABHPQ010043905.1:0-16424 GCA_902168405.1 Peromyscus aztecus
ATTTTGTTATTTAATCAAAGCTTCACAAATCTCAAGTAACAATCTGGTTAATGAGTCAGTTATTTTTTACTAGTTTTTTATGTCAGTTATAATTTTGAGACTGACTTGAAAGCAGTCAAAAGGTGAAGAGATGCTTGGTTTACTGGGGTGAGGGTCAATGAAGGGTTAGTACCTATTATGTCACCTTCAAAGAATCTCTGTGGATGTTTTGAGTCCTTGTGACAAGCCTGGTCCATGCCTCATTATGGCAACTTGGCTTCTATATGATTCAGAATTGCATTGGCTTTGAATTCTGTAAAATTAAATCTATGTATGGGAGGATGTAGTGCAGTTTTAGAGTGCTTGCCCAGCATGCTCAAGACCCTGAGTTTTATCCTTGGAACCACATACACACACAAATACAAAATTATGTAACTTTGTATTTTCAAAGAGATCAAAATACCTATTTCAAGCCAGAGAGAAACTTTTCCTCCTTGACCTTAGCACTTCTTACTGTCCTTTCAAAAGAAGGAATTTAAACCTAACCATTGAAACATTAATTTCTCAGTTCCCTCAGTTAATTTTCCCAGTTCCCCCATTCCTCAGTGCAAGGAGAGCATGTCTGAAGCAGCACAAGCTTGGGTGGCAACTAATGATGAAAACAGAACACTTTATACACCAAATGTGAGTTCAAATTACTCTTTACTGGATCAATCGTAGAAGCACAGCCACCAATTTAGTTGCCAAAATCGTTACTTGAGGAATTACACCAAAGAGTGATGGGTAAAGATGCATTCATTATAATATGCTCGTTACCTGAGTTAACATGAGAATTTGCTTTTAAAGTTTTTATTAGGATATCTTAATTGTGTGATGTAAGGGATTCCATAATGGCATATGCATCATGGACTTTGATCATATTCATTCCAGCTCTCATTTCAGAGAACGATTGAGTATTTGCTGAGTTCTTTCCTTAGAAGTCTGCTAAGGCTCAGAAGGATTTGGCCACTGACCATTTCATTCATAGATATTATAAGGTAAACAATTCAACAATACTCAGCAATGTTTTCTAAGTTCTTATTTTAGAATCTTCAATTTCAGAAAGCCCTAAAAAGATTATGGAAGTCTTTGGAAAAACTGCCTCCAAAGTTGCTTTAGGGACAGTGCTAATTAACCATTACACAATTCCACCTTTCACCATTAGCGTAAAACATAGCTCCTATTTCCTTGTCTGACTACACTTTACCTTCACAGCTCACTTATTATTTGTTTGTCCAGAAAAGTTCCTCTGGAGTTTGTGCAGCTTAAGATTTTTTCTATAGAGAAACATTAGTGTCCAGAAAACTGACAGATCAATGCTATTTTATATAATATAGCATAATTAAAATAGTACAGTTTTAGGATATGTTTTCTTATAACTGACATAATTAAACTTAGTACCTAAAATAGCCAATGTCACTCTCAAATTTGAGAGTGTTTTAGTTTTGGTTTGTATAAAATCAGAGATGTTTAATTTTTTTCATTCTGTAATAGTTATTTACCCCTTAATATTTATTACTTACTGACTTCATAAACTACACTTCAATACTACACATCTCTATAATGAAGCTTGCTGTAGTTTATAATGATTGTCAGCTTCCTGGTATTCAAATCACCATGGAAACAACTTTCTGCATATCTCTGAAGGATTATTTTATTTAGGTTAATTGTGGTAGGAAGATCCATTCTAAATGTGGGTGGTACTCTTTCATGGGCTGGGGACCAGAACTGAATAAAAAGGAGAAAGAGAGCTGAGCACAAGCATTCATTGCTCTCTGCTTCTTCTTCTTCTTCTTCTTTTTTTTTTTGTTTTGGTTTTTCGAGACAGGGTTTCTCTGTGTAGCTTTGTGCCTTTCCTGGAACTCACTTGGTAGCCCAGGCTGGCCTTGAACGCACAGAGATCCGCCTGCCTCTGCCTCCCGAGTGCTGGGATTAAAGGCGTGCGCCACCACCGCCCGGCTGCTCTCTGCTTCTTAACTGTAGATGCAATGCTCCTTCCTTAAGATGCTTTTGTCTGTTTTTGTTTTTTGGGTTTTTTTTTTATCCCAACAATGAATAAAAGTGTTTTTATGTTTTTTTTTTTTTTGTGTGTGTGTGTGTGTGTGTTGTGTGTGTGTAATTCAGTAACAAATACTCCTGGGAGCCAGAATAGATCCCCTTAATTCCATTAAAATCAGAGTTTCCAGTATATTAACCATCTGCTAGAATAATTATTGTAGATATAACTCCTCGGGAATATACAACTTAATAGACTTGTTTTGGTTGAGAAGAAATAAATTGATCATATCTTGTAGAAATATTAAATTTTCTAGACCCTTATAGCCCTTATAAAGAAACTATGAACCTAAAACTTAAACAAATCAAAACAGCAGCAGCAACAACAGTGAAACGAAAAAAGACAGCCCAGGAAATGCCTTTAATATTTTTGATGAATGTGTATTTTTTCCAAGTCCACTCAGCACTTATGAGTATAGTTTACACTGTTGCGGTATCTTCTGTTAGCTTTCTGTTCATCTTTGCAGCATTAACAATTAGTTCAGTGATGTATACATTAAACTGTATTTCATGATTTATATTTCTATCACTCATTTGTCGTATAATTGTATTTGCTCTTGTGGGTTATGTGGTGTCATAGGCTGAACTGTGAGCCCTCAAATCCTATTTCAAAGCAGTATCTGTATATATTGTTACTACCTTTATAAGAAGAGGTTAGGATACAGACACACAGAGTGAAGAATTCTGGGAAAACACAGGAAGAAGATGTCCATCTATAAGCAAGGGAGCGGTGATCGAGTTCAGAGGACAGTGACCCTGCAGACACCTGGACCTTGGACTGCTAGCCTCAAGAACTATAAGGAAACAGATTTCTGGTTTTTATGTTACTGAGTCATGGTACTTTGTTGTAGCAGCACGGAAAACTAATATATACAACTACCTTTTTAGTGATTTATGTTAAAACACAAATATCCTGTAAATGTGCAGTTAGAATAGAGTTAATCATAAAGTGCTTTGAAACCATGAGGCTTCTCATTCAGTGATTATTGTATCTCCATTCGTACTGACCTGTTTTAGAGTTGGGTCATAAGAGGCCATCAATCATTTAACTTGCTTGTCAATTCTACACCTGTTTCATTCAACACATAGTTATGTGCCTGTCATGTGCCTTCACTCATCTAGATATTGGGCACAAAGTGTCGAATAGCAAAATGCTGTCTGATTGATGAGGAGTAATGGCTACAGAGAATAGTAGTAATTCATTTCTTGCTTTTACAAAATAGATTTGCTACCTTAATGGCTTCAAGATAATTGTCAACCATTTTATAATTGGTTTTGATTATTACTTTAGTGTATTTTTAAAGTTTGGAGTTTTTCAAAGGCCTAAATATTTTGAACTGCTCCATTTTAATGACGTTTAACAGTGCATAGCATATTGTATATAGCCATTCAGCAAATGGTTGATAAATTGCTATAATTGCTCCTGAAATTTTGTATAGTAGAAAGTGTTAGTTAGCACCACATACTCAATTTTCCACAGTGTTAGCTGTAATAATTGCAACTGTTATCCTTTACCATGCTGAGATGTTGCTTCATTTCAATATTAATTGTTCAGCCATATAATGCTGGTCTCATGTTTTAATTTTTATTTAAGGAGATGGAAGAATACAGAGTTGATTTTTAAAAAGTATTTAGAATTACTTCAGACTCTGTTGTTAGCCTTCCTTCTCTGTATAAGTACCGGTTGCTAGCTAGAGTCTGATAACATATTGTTGAAAAGGATGTTTACTGATGAACTAACACATGGTAAGGAAACTGTTTTCTGAATTGCTGCCAAAACATGATAAAGTATCTTGGCTAGTATAATGGGGAGAAAATGACAATTTTTTTGTAACTCAGATAATTTTCATATATTAGCTTCAACACCACTTTTGGGGCATTATGGTAAATTTCAATTTTCCTGTATGTCTGTTTAATATTATTATTTTACATTGTTTGAATATTTTTGGAGAGGAAGGGAGGAGTTTTACTTTTTGCTAAATTGATTTAAACCTGGAACTACCAAGTTCTATTTTTTCATTCTTTGTGTTAGTTCCTACTATACTGGTCCTGAAGTAGATTTTGAGCACAATGCATTATATCCATTTTAATGAGAGATAATAAAGAGTAAATATTCATTGCTTTACAACTATGTTTTAGCACTGGAGATTTTTGAAGATGATACAGATACACAGGAAAATTTCAACAGATGACCTTACAGTGCACTAACATTTCAACTGACATTTTCCTACATGATTTATTCTTTGCCCAGTGGTCAAACAGTGAATCAGTCAAAGTGACTTATCCTGCCTCATGAAAAGGTGAAAAGGTATGTTCACTGTGACTCAACACTTTCCCTGCGGTGACTCAGAAAACACTTTTCAAATACTTATTCTAACTTTTTAGTGGGTCTATACTTCAAATCCTTGAAAACAAAGAAATCAAAACAACAAAATAAATAATGTTGGGTTATTATATTTGTAAAACATGACTCCTTCAAGACTTGATGGTATGTTTAAAATTCATTACCTCTTTCTCTCCAACAAATATGTGCATGTTTTATTTATTGTGAGAACGATTCCAATGACATTTTTCCTTCATATTTTGGATTATGGGCAGGGAAATTATGCACATATTTGAAAATCAGGCAATATTTAAAATTCAATGAAGATTGCTCAAAAAAAAACAAACACCCCAGGTCCAGAAAAATTTGACATTAGAAGACAAAGCAATTTATTTCCCAAAAAGTTAGCCAGCACTGGGAAAGTGGCAACTCAAATAGATTTAACTGTAAAGAACATGTTTTCTTTTTTCTTTCTGTTAAAAGAAGAATATTCAGACAGCATCTATAAATAACAAGGTCATTTGCTTTATTGAGAAAGCCAATTTGTTTTCTCCAAATAAACACATGCGTGCAGCTGCACTTACCAAGTGCCAAAGCTTTGGCAAATGTATGTACAAAGAAGACAAAGGCTGCCTACCAGGATCCCCTCACTCCAGAGTTGGAATTCCACAGGTTTCAAGAGTCATACAAAATGTATTTGCTGTTTGAAAGGGTGTACAAGTTCAGTTCTAGGGGTTCGTTATTCAAGAGTATAAAAGGTCCTCCCAAATCAATGTGAAAGAAGACAGAGCATACAATGATTGTCAGAGAAGAGCAAGGAAGATCAAGGAAAGAACTGGGCAGTCCATTAACCTTTTTGTCTTATGTCAAAGCCAAATCAGTAGTGAAAGGAAAAGGTAACATTGAGAAAGGGAAAGAAAAGCTCTGACTCCACGAACAAGGAAGGCACCTAGCAGAACTGTTAAAAGCATTAAAGAAATCAGTTCTTTCCCCACATCAGCTGGAAGAGTCTAGGTCTGGAGAGCCAAGAAATATATAGCACTTGCTTACTAGAACGAGTTATCGTGCAACTTGTACACACACACACACACACACACACACACACAGAGAGAGAGAGAGAGAGAGAGAGAGAGAGAGAGAGAGACACTCTTCCTCTTCTTTGAAATAAAATGGAGAGGAAGAAGTTGCCTTGTCATATCAGTGGAATTCACTAACTTCATTTAGAGTGTGGTATCTACAGAGCATCGGCTCTTCAGAGTTTAATTTTTTAATCATTTAATTAGGAAGCCTGTTATTGTTTAAAACAACATAAATTTGACCTGTCCCATATACATACAATAGTAACAGTGAAATAATTTAGCACTCATTTATCAGCATATAGGGCCTATAGCTTTGCATCCCATCTATGAGATTCAGGCCTATGTGTACAAGAAAATAAGGGCTACAGCAATGCCACACAAAAGAATAAGTTAGTGTCCTTTTCAACTCTGCAGCAGGTTAATAATTATTGAAATGTAGAGTATGTTCTTGGTTGTTGTTCTTTGCTAGATAATTGCTTTGAGCTCTGGGAAGCTCAGAGTAGGGAAAGATTTCCAAAATAATCATACATTGTGCAAGTAACTAGAAACTTCTAAGAGCTGTGATTGACCATAATGTTGATGCCTATCTAAAAGAAACAAACGACAAATCTGGGTCTGTTATGTGTTAAACTATACTTTGATTTTGGTTTGAGAAAATACTTTTAAAATGATTGTTTAGAAAACTTAAATTATCTACACAAGTCTTTAATGTTGCTGTTTATTTCTTCATCATTCCCAAGTTCATTATAAATGGAATGTTTGTGTTCCTCAATAATTTATAAGTTGAAGTCCTAACTCTCAATGTGTTGGTATTTAGAGAAGGTACTTCAGGGAGGCATGGAAGTTTAGATGAGGCCAGAGAACAGCACTGTCATGATGGACTAAATGACTGCATAAAAAGAAGTCAGTGATCATATACTGTGTGTACACAAAGCAACAGTCGTATAAGCATAGGGAGATGGCAACTGATAAGCAAAACCTATCTTGTGTGGTAGTATTGTGTTCCCCAAAATATTGTGTACCTTAATAAACTTATCTGGGGTCAGAGACAGAACAGCCACAAGATTAAACATGAGGATAGGCAGTGGTAGCATATGCCTTTAATCCTAGCATTCCAGAGACAGAAATCCCTCTGGATCTCTGGGAGTTCAAGGCCACATTGGAAACCGCCAGGCGTGGTGACACACGCCTTTAATCCCAGAAAGCAAGCCTTTAATCCCAGGGAGTTGCTGTGGGATGTTCTGTATGGCAAATGTGTTGCTAATAAAACACTGATTGGCAGTGGCTAGGCAGGAAGTATAGGCGGGGCTAACAGAGAGAATTAAAAGAACAGGAAGGCAGAGGGAGTCACTGATTGCCAGCCACCGCCAGGACAAGCAGCATGTAAAGATGCCGGTAAGCCACGAGCCATGTGGCAAGGTATAGATTTATAGAAACGGATTAATAAAAGATATAAGAACAGTTAGCAAGAAACCTGCCACGGCCATACAGTTTGTAAGCAATGTAAGTCTCTGTGTTTACTTGGTTGGGTCTAAGCGACTGTGGGACTGGCAGGTGAAAGAGATTTATCCTGACCGTGGACCAGGCAGGAAAACTCTAGCTACAGGGAGTGGTGGTAGAAAGCAGAAAGGTATATAAGGCGTGAGGACTAGAAACTAGAGGCATTTGTCCTAGAGAGGCATTTGCCCTGGAAAGGCATTTGCCCAAGAGAGGCATTTGCCCAAGAGAGGCATTTGCCCTGGAGAGGCATTTGCCCAAGAGAGGCATTTGCCCAAGAGAGGCATTTGCCCTGGAGAGGCATTTGCCCTGGAGAGGCATTTGCCCAAGAGAGGCATTTGCCCAGGAGAGGTCTCTTGGAGGAAGAAGCTGGCTGGCGGCAGGTGGTAAGGCTCCTAGCTCTGACCTCTTGGGCTTTTATCTTTACCTTGGCTCTGTGTTTCTTATTTAATAAGACGGTTGGTTACATCTACAATCTTCGTCTCTTAATCCTCCAGAATTGTGAGAAAGTTTCATTTCAATCACCCATCCAATCTCTTTCTGCTATGATAATCCAAGCTGCCTAATATAAGACTCAAAAAAGACATGTGACTAAAAGACAAGATTGGAATAATTTCTGAGCTTAGGAAGAAGAAAGATCAAAGAACAAACCTTAGCTCTACCATGCAAAATTCAAGCTTAGTATTGTGCCATGTGCCTTTGATACCAGCACTTAGGTGGCAGAGGCAGGCAGATCTTGTGAATTCCGAGACAGCCCGATCTACATAGCAAGTTCCAGGCTACCGAGTGAGACTCTGTCTTTAAAAAGATATAAACTTTGCTCTTGGCAATCATAAAAGTTGTGCATTTTGGATTTTCAATGCTCTTTCATGGTAATTAACCTGGTTTATATATAAAAATCATAAATACCATGAAAAAGATACAGAGAAGATTAGAGAGAGCCAAAGAGAATAATAAATACTGGAATAACAACAGCATATGCTAACGAGGCCAAGGTTAATTTTTACATTAAATTCTACTCTATATATGTCACATGAAGTCTATGTCACTATCAGTAATGTAAGGTTTCCTAACGTATTTTGAGATGTGTAGTCAGAAGATTTCCTGTGTCCCAGCCTGCCAGTCGGGACAAATTTCTGCCACTTGAATTCCCCAAGTAAACACACAGAGGCTTATACTAATTATAACTGCATGGCCATGGCTCAAGCCTTTTTGCTAGCTAGCTCTTATATCTTAAATTAGCCCGTAACTATTAATCTATGTATCGCCACATGTTCTGTGGCTTTACCTGCATCCCATTACATGTTGCTCCTTGGGCAGCTCGCTAGTGTCCCCCCCCCCCCCGCCTTCTCCCTGTCTCTCTTAATTTCCCGCCTACCTCTAAGCTGCCTTGTCATAGGCCAAACAGCTTTATTTATCAACCAATCAGAGCAACACATATTTGCAGCATACAGAAAGACATCCCCCATCAGAGTTGTCATGGATTTTGAAAAAAACTACCTGAGTTTATTAAATTCCAACTTGACTATTTATTGGATATTATGATCATAGACAAGTCATATTTACTATGTATGCTATGTATGACACAGTTTGTGAAAAAGAGGGATACATGGTATGTTGTAGTAAATAAGTGAACATGTATAAAACAAAATAGTGCATACACATACATACAACTATTAATCACAAAACATTTTTGTTACCTCCAAAACCCATATATGACAGTAGTCCTAAAGTATTATAGTGGAACTGAAAAATTCACATCACATAATAGGTATGGTGTTATAATTCAAATCATTATTCATGTCCTTATGGTGAAGCTAATATAAGTAAACTTACCTGAGCAGTTTTATAAAGATTAGCATATATAATTCTGCACTGTACACAATACTTGATAATAAACACTATGTTATTACACGTGTATTTTTACTATACTTTTATAGTTATTTTGGTTGTTACTTATTCTAATTATAAAAATACATAATATGAAACAGTTTTCTTTTACAACTCAGAAGCACCCTTATATACGTTATACTTTCAATATTTCTTGACTACATTATAAGGTCAACTTGAGTAGCTGATGTATATGATCTAGTTGGTATAACTGTACTCTATGATCCTCATAAAGTAACAGGGTTGCTTAATGACATCTTTCTCAGAATATATGTCTCTCATTAAGTAATGAATGACTCTGTGCATATATGTGTGCTCTAGTCATGTTATTATTACTGCTAACAACCATTAAAATGTAAATGGTAAAAGACAAGTAAGAAGGTATTAAATTATAGACTTGTTCAGCCTTTCAATATTTACTGAGCTCTTAGTATTGTTAAATATTTTATTAACTGAAGAGGGTTTATAGTTTGGTCCAAATTTGTTTAGTATTACAATATTCCCTTGATGGATTATACCATTGATTGGTATGAAGTGACATTATTTCATTATTAGTTTTGGTTTGAAGTCATTTTATCAGATATTAGAATAGCAATTCCTGTTTGTTTCCTGATTTCATTTCTCAGACCTTTCCCAATCCTTTTAGAGATATCCTCTGTCTTTGGTGGTGAGGTGTGTTTCTTGGAGGCAGCAAATAATGAAACTTGCCTTTTAATAATCCAGTCTGCTAACTTGTGTGTTTTGATTCAGGGAGTTGAAACCATCTACATTCAATAAATAGATGTGGATTGATTACTATCATATTGTTGATTTTAATAGTGTTTGTTTTCTTAGTCCTCTTTTGTTTAACTACTATGCTAACACTGTTTTATTCCCCCTGATACCTCTGGGTGTATTTATTCTTCACTTCCATATGAAGTATTCCTTCCAGTATTGTCTATAAGACTAGTTTGGTGGTCATAAATGCTTTACTGTGCTTTCATCATGTAGTTTTTCCTTTTCCTTCAATTTTGGAAGTTTTTCTGGGTATGTTGCTCTGGACTGGCATTTGAAGTACATCAGAACTTGTGGAGCATTATTCCAAATTCTTCTGGCTTTTAAAGTCTCCATTGAAGTCAGCTCTTATTTTGTTAGGCTTGTCTCTCTATATAACTTGGTCTTTCTGTCTTGAAGCTTTCAGTATCCTTTCTTTGTCCTGCACATTTAGTGTTTTGACTATTACATAATACTGGAAATTTCTTTTCTGGCCCTGTATTTGATGTTCTGTGTGCCACTTGCACCTGCATAGGCATCCTTTTTCTAGATTTGGGAAATTTTCTGTGATTGTGTTGATAATGTTTTCTGTGCTATTAATCTGGATTATTTTTTTCTATATTCATAACTCATAGGTTTTTTTTCTTTTTTGTGGTTTCTCAAAGATCCTATATTTTATATTCACTGTTGTTTTTAATTTTTTATCATTTTCTTTGAGTGATCCCATTCCTCTACCTTGTCATTAAGCCCTGATAGTCTATCTTCCTTTTGACCCATTTTATTGGTGAGTCTTTCCACAGAGCTTTTTATTTACTTCCCCAATTTTTTTGAATTTATTTTATTTTATTTTACAATATAATTCAACTTTACATATCAGCCATAGATTCCCCTGTTCTCCCTCCTCCCGCCCCGCCCCCCTCCCCCCGGCCCACCCCCCATTTCCATCTCCTCCAGGGCAAAGACTCCCCCGAGGATTGAGATCGACCTGGTGGACTCAGCCCAGGCAGGTCTAGTCCCCTCCTCCCAGGCTGAGCCAAGGGTCTCTACTAAGCCCCAGGTTTCAAACAGTCAATTCATGTACTGAGCACAGGACCCGGTCCAACTGCCTGGATGCCTCCTAAACAGATCAAGCCAATCAACTATCTCACGCATTCAGAGGGCCTGATCCAGTTGGGGGCCCCTCAGCCATTGGTTCACAGTTCATGTGTTTCCATTCGTTTGGCCACTTGTCCCTGTATTCCATCCATCCCTGGTCCCAACAACTCTTGCTCACATAAACCCTCCTCCTTCTCGCCAATTGGACTCCTGGAGCTCCACCCAGGGCCTGACCGTGGATATCTGCATCTAGTTCCCTCAGTCACTGGATGGGGTTTCTAGCACGACAATTAGGATGTTTGGCCATCCTATCACCAGGGTAGGTCAGATCGGGCTATTTCTCGACTATTGCCAGCAGTCTATTGTGGGGGCATCTTTGTGGATTTCTGTGGGCCTCTCTAGCACTTTGCTTCTTCCTATTCTCATGTGGTCTTCATTTATCATGAACATTCCTTGTGTTCCCTCTCTGTTCTTGATCCAGTTGGGATCTCCCACTCCCCCAAGTTCTCTTTCCCTCGCCCCTCACCTGATGGAGAAATGGATGAGATCTACATGAACAGTCTGGACGTGAGTGGGGGTAATGAGGGACGAGGGGCGAGGGAAAGATTACTTCCCCAATTTTTCATTACAAAATTCACTTCAGTTTTGATTTTCTTCAGAATTTATATCTCTTTATTGAATTCTATTTTCATATCCTGAGTTGTCTACCTAATTTCATTCAACTATTTACTTTTTTTTATTTTCATTCTGAAATGTATTCGTATCTTTTCTGAGATTTTTGAACAAATTTGTAATTGTTATTTGGAGTTGATTGTCTGGGGTACTTTCCTCAGGAGACATTACTATGAGAGTACTAGTCTTTGGAGGAGGCATACAGTTTTATTTTGTAGCATTTTCTCATGGTACTAGGGCATATGGGGTCAAGTCATTGATTTGGCTTTTGGTATCAATACCTGTCCCACCCTTATTGAGTGGATATTTGGATTTCTATTTGCTTGCATGTCTTGCCTCTGCTAGGTGGGGTTTGAGGTCCTGTTGTGGGGCCATACAGAAGTAGTTGTAGCTCACTCAGCTAGAGCAAGGTACAGTTTCTGCCTCATGAACGAACCCTCTGCACCGCTAGCAGTTCTTTGAAAATGTAGGCTGGAGTATCAGAGAGGAGATGGAAATTCCCAGTGCAGTGCTGAAAACCAGAATTCAACAAGGATATATAACCCACAATGTTTGAGTTCCAAAGGGAAGGCAGAAGGAAGTAGTATTTTGGAATGTGCCAGTAGCTCAACAAAGGTCCTCAGAATGTGGTGGCTTGGGTTACAGAGGGAGGAAGAAGATAGTGCTGTCTGGCTAACACCTGAACAGGGCTTGGTTTGTTCCTCAAATGAAACAGCTTGAAGTTTGAGAGAGGTAGTTCCACTTGTGGAAACTGTGTAGGGTAGGTCCTCAGATAGCAATGGTATGGCATTTCAAGAGAAGGAAGAAGAGAGTGCTAGCTATGGGACCCAGAACTGGGCTTGGCAAAGTCCTCCATTGTTTTTGTTTGTTTGTTTGGTTGGTTGGTTTTGTTTTTGTTTTTGGAGCCAGGAATCAAACCAGGGGCTTTCTGTGAGCTTAGCAAATACTCTGCCACTGAGCTACATCCTCAGATCATGTTTATGATATTTCAGTATTGTTTTGGAAGAGGATATTGGGAAAAAGTGTAACAGAGTACATGTAGTTTTCTGCACTTTATTTTCTTACTATTGTACATGGATCTCTAATTATTCCAAAACAAAACATTTAAGCAAAATGAATTAGTGGATTTACATAAACTAATAAAAACATAAAGACAATCACCTAAGGAAAAAGGCATATTATTCTCAAAACCTGAATAGAGAAAAAGAGAAACACAGAAAAAATCAATCCGTATAGTAGTATGGAAGAAAGCAAAGTGACAAAAAAAAGAAATCAAATCCCAATATTTTAGTAATCACCAAATTGTAAGTTGTCATATTTTTATGTTATAGAAATTCCAAACAAAAAGAGCTATCGGTTATTTTAAGACAACATTCTAAATCATAAGGACTTTTAAGAACAAAACAATGAAGTGTACAAAGAGTGAGAAAAGGCATCATTGAGCAAATATCAATGTAATTCAAAACAAAAGAATTTGTAAGTTCATCTTTATCAGATATAATATATCTCATCCTCAAAGACTCATTCATTACAGATTATGGGAGATACTGCCCAATAATGAAATGGAGAAACTTAGCAGATCACAGAATAATTCTGAATCTATAAAATTTAATGATATAGTTTCAATATATGAAGTAATACTTGAAATAATTACAAAGAGAAGCAAACATACCAGGTTCAAATGGCTATCTGTGGTACCTATTAGCACAGCAAAGCACATGATGGCCTCCTTGTGATACTGTGACTACTGGCTCTTCTTGGCTCTTCTCATTCTACTTTCTACCCTAAACTTCTCCAGCTCATGGGCTTCCCTTCCTCAGCTTCTCATTCTTTTGTAACCCAGCTGTTTTGGTTATATGCTCTCTTTTGTCTTCTTCTTTTGGTCACCTCAATAAGGTTATATATTTGGAGACCATAGTTGCTAACCTTGAACAAATGGATAGAAATAGAACTCATGAAGGTAACATTTAGAAAGCATGTATTTTACTTTATAAGAAACTTATAATGGGGCTTGTAAAAACACAGTCCAAACAACTAGAGAACTGGTCATGGTCTAACAATGCTAAAGGGGGGAAAGACTAGAAAATAAAACAACCTAAAAACAAACTGAAGAAAGATTAAAACAGAATTATAAAAAAATTTTGGGTGAAAAAAGACACATGCAAATTTGAAAAAATTTTCAGTTAATTACAATGTAAATATTACAGAACAAAATTCCTGGAGTGAAACTAGAACAGTACTAACAATAAAATATGCATTTTAAATAAATGTTAATGAAATTAGAAATGGCATATCGAACTCCAAGAATTTAAAGAGGAAATGATAAAGATATCAAATAAATGAAATTGTAATTAAGAAATGCTGAATAAATTAACAATGTCAAAAGCAACTTCCTTGAACAGACCAGTAAAATACATAATACTATAGCAAGTTTAGCCAACGAAAAATTAAGAGTACAAAAAGGTGATTATAAAGACACTACAGATAGAATATTGTAAACAATGAGTCAATATATTTTAGGTAGGAAATGAAATGGGAAAAAAAAACACTGAAAATTGTTTAATGTAAAAGCTGATTGCAGACAAGAAAAAAAGAAAAGCAACTATACCACTGCAGACAGTGACTATGCTATTTAAATACTCTCACATAATATAACAATATCCATTAACAGAACCTGTACAATTTTAATGTTTATTTAATCAAAAATAGATTTTTTTTATACAATACATTTGATTATGGTTTCTCCTCTTCCAACTCTTCCCAGATCCTCTCTGACTCTCCAACCACCTCAATTCACATCCTTCCTTTCTTCTTTCTTTCTCTATCATTAGGATACAAACAGGCATCTATAATCAATAATGGAATAAAATAAAATAAAAACAAGGATAAGACAAAGCAAACAAACTACCAGAAGAAAAAGAGCCAAAGAAATGCACAAGAAATACATATATATGCAGAGACACACACGTTGGCACATGCAGAAATCTAACAATGCAACACCAGAAACCAAAATATATACACGAAAGACCTGCAAGGGAAGGAAGGAAAGAAGGAAGACAGGAGGGAAGAAAGGAAGGAAGGAAGGGAGGGAGAGAGGGAGGAAGGAAGGAAGGAAGAAAGGAAAGAAAAAATAAAACAATGCCCAGACAAAGCATTATGAAGTAAACAAATAAACAAACAAAACACCTACAAAAATATCATTGAGTTCGTTTTGTGTTAACCATCTACTCCTGGGCATGGGGTCTGCCCTTAAGAGTGGTTTGTATCCTCAGTGAGACTCCACTTGAGAAAACTAATTTTTCATTTGATGTTGGTTATCACCTGGAGATAGCTCCTGGGTTCGGGATGGGGGTTTGCATCCACTTCACGTTCTCAGCACTAGGAATCTGTCTGGCTTGGACCTTTGCAGGCCCAGTGTGTGCTGCTACAGTCTCTGTGAGTTCAAATATGCATCAGTCTTGCTGTGTTTAGAAAGCCTTGTTTTCTTGGTGTCCTCCATGTCCACTGCCTCTTAAAATCTTTCTACCTCCTCTTCCACAGAGTTCCATGAGCCCTGAGGGGAGAGATTTGATGGAAGCATCCAATTTAGAACTGAATGTTCCAAAGTCTCTCACTCTCTGTGTATTGTCCAATGGTGAGTCTCTGTATCTGTTACCATCTAATGCAATATTAAGGTTTTAAGTCCAGTGACTGGTTAACAGCTCACTCTCTGTTTCATAGACAGTACCTTGAGGCTGTATCTTCACATGGTAGCAGGGACTATCTCAACCACATTTCTAAGAGTGTTTCTTCATGAGAGTTCCAATCATGCCTCAACTACCTCCTAAAGTCTCTACCTCTTTATAGTATTGAAGTGTATTGGACGAAAATTCAGGCCATAATAGACATGATGCAAAGTTTCAGGATCTAGTGCAGTGGTTCTCAACCTGTGGGTCATGACCACTTTGGGGCACTTAAGACCACTGTAAAACACAGATACTTACATTATGATTCGTAATAGTAGCAAAATTACAGTTGTGAAGTAACAGCAACAATAATTGTATGGTTGTAGGTCACCACAACCTGAGGAACTATATTAAATGGTTGCAGCATTGAGAATGTTGGGAGCCACTGCACTTAATCAATCATACATTACCCTTGCAATCATCGACTTGGATTGTAAGCATCCCTTGTTGCCAAACTGCCCACACCTGCCAAGCCATCTAAGAAAACTAACCATGTATTTTCTTCATTTGCCTCACATCTTCTGTGCGTGTGGTTTGATATGGCACACAGGGTCTACTTCAGCTGAGTAAGTTTCCAAAGTCCTTCCATGTTGTCTAGACAGAAAATGTCACTATTAGTATATTAGTCAAATTGCTTCTGACTACTCATAGAAAACATTGTACCTGTGGTAAGAATTATAGGTAATCTACATGAGCACTTTATTAGCTATTCACCTCTGTTTTCATTCTATGCTCAAATTGATTTAGAAGGAAGACTTTCAGAACACCTGAAGGAAGCATATTGAAGACTATCAGGAAAGGAACCTAAAAGTGTGTCAATAAAGAGTGCATGATTAAAACATTAAAGAGTTGAAAACTACAGGCCTCAAGACTAAATCAAGTACAGCATAAGTGCTAAGTGAATGAACATACATGAAAAAAATGTTCTAGAAAAATACTAGATAAATGTACTTCACTGGCAATTAGGCAAATCAGAATTAATGTTATGAATAATTGTAAAGTGACAGCTCTTAAAAATCATCTTGTTTTCCTTCCATTCTGTGCAGGAGATACACATGCTGGCTCAAAAGGAGGATCACAGAATCAAAGTGGCTTATTCAATAGCTTTCTAGCATCAAGTGGCACTGACTCTGGGCCAGTAATTCCCTGGGAAATGTGTTCCCACTACATTTATTTGTTTGGAATGTTCATCTCACAAACTACAAACACTGTAACAATGGACAGAATTCATCTCAGCGCATGCTAAGAATGTTTCTTCTTTTTAAAAATAGTTGCAAATAATGGCCCCATATGAAAATGGAATGGAGAAATTGCCTA
>CABHPQ010043914.1:0-13521 GCA_902168405.1 Peromyscus aztecus
TGTGTGTGTGTGTGTGTGTGTGTGTGTGTGTGTGTGTGTGTGTGTGTAATTGGTCATACATTGTGTGTGAAAATAGCCCTTCCTGCCAACCAAGCTGGCTAAGAACCTTATGTACATTCCCTTAATCCTTCTAAATATATATTTTTAAAACTTCTTTTAAACATTTTATAAACCTAGCTTCAACTCTACTGGGTATATGATAATACCTTTGTTGTAACTTCAGTTTCCAAGTCTGAGAAAAGTCACAGAACTTGTCAAATAACCACAAAGACAGAAACATGTAGATTCAGTGCTGGAACAGACTGATCCTTCTGTATCTCTAGCCATTATACCTTCCACTCTACTACACTCCCTGACCCAGCGGTGGGGTACACATATAAACTGCACCCATTGAATACAGTGAAAGGTGATGCTGGAGTAGACGTGTGCCTTCAGATGGCAGTGCCACGTGGGTTCAAGTCTCTGGTGTGGGACGAGAAGGATAGATATGGAGCATTATAAATGTGTGTGCCAGGTGTTGGGGCTCAAATTGAGGCAGGTTGTACGGTCTGCTCTCTGGATGGTTTTGGTATAGATGTGGGAGAGGAAACACACAGATTGGCCTTACTCTATTTTAAAAGGGAAAGTAAGATTGTCTTCCCAGAGAACTTGTCCCAGCACCCCAGAATGCTGGTCCTACCTTTGGGCAGCATCTTGCCAGTACCATTACAACAGGCAAAAGCATGGCTTATTCCTTTTCAACTCTACAACATTTGTGGCCGATGGCCTGTGGGTTTTATCATTTGAAGAGATGCTTACTCTGTTCAGGTTTTTCCATACATGAGCTAAGTGAACATCTTAGCTTTATATCAGAGGCATCATAATACTGATTTGTTCAAAAAATTTAAATGCCACTCCTCTTCAGCTAATGATATATCAGAAATTAGAAATATATATATTTGACTTGTAAATTAAAGAGGTAAAACTTTCAGGAAATAGTTTCATCATAATTTCTTTTAATTATCAGACATTGGGGAAAAATAAAATATATTTCATATCTTAAAGAAAAAGCAACAAGTGGCTTGAGAGATGGTTCAGTGGTTATAATCACAGGCTGCTCTTCCAGATGACTTGAATTTGGATTCCAGTGCTCATAATCACCCATAACTCTAGCTAAAGGGGCTCTAACACCCTCTTCTGGCTTCTATGACACCCAAATTAATGTGTACATACGTATACACATATGCATATACATACATGTAAGTTTTGTTTTAAAAGAAAGTAATTTTAAAAAGAAAAATCAAGAAATTATAACATTTCCTTTATTCTACACATGTAATCACTAAGCGATAACTCACAATATAGCTATTTTGATTTTAGGATTAATATATCAGGTCATGATCATTTGTCCAAATCTGTGAATTTAGTAAGAAATATGAAAATGCAAATATATCACAAAGGAAATTCTTGAAATAGCAAAACAACTTCTATTGTTTCTCATGGTCACTGAAGACTAGACAAATAAGATAGACTAACCACATAACAAATCCTGAGGCAATGAAATGAAAAATAAAGATGGGTCTTAACTAAGTATCTTATTTAGGGTTTCTATTGCTGTGATGAAACGCCATGACCAAAAGCAAGTTGGGAAGGAAAACATTTACTTGGCTTATGCTTTCATATCATCCTTGAAGGAAGTCTGAACAGGAACTCAAAACAGGGTAGGAACCTGGAGACAGGAGCTGATGGTAGAAGCATGGAGGAGTGCTGTTTATTGGCTTGTTCCTCCTGGCTTGCTTATTCTGTTTTCTTATAGAGCCCAGGACCATCAGCCCAGGTATAGCACCACCCAAAAGGAGTTGGGCCCTCCCACATCAATAGCTAATTAAGAAAAGATTCCATAGGCTTGCATAAAGTCCATTCTTATGGAAACATTTTCTCAATTGAGTATCCCTCCTCTCTAAATATTCTGAAAGGAAAACTTTGTAAACTGTGTGTGTGTGTGTGTGTGTGTGTGTGTGTGTGTGTGTGTGTGTGTGTGTGTGTGTTTGCATGTGTTGTGCGGTGCATGTGCACCCATACATATATAGGCTCATTCATGTCTAGGTATCTTTTGAGACAGGTCCCTCACTGAAGCCATGCCTCAGTGGCTAGACTGGCTAGCCAGTAAGCTCCTGGGAGGTGCCTGTCTCTGCTCCTCTAGCAAGGTTATAGATGGAATCCTAACAAGTTACAAAGTTATGGATGAAACTCTAACAAGTTACAAAGTTATAGATGTAATCCTAACAAGTTACAGAGTTATAGATGGAAGTCTAGCAAGTTACAAAGTTATAGAAGGAACTCTAACAAGTTACACAGTTATAGATGGAACTACCACACTGCATTGTTAGGCGGATTCTGGGACTCTGAACTTAGATCTTTATATTTGTGTGGCAGAAACTTCACTGACTTAGTTATCTCCATAGTTCTTTTATATGTTGGTGAACATGCCACAGATTTTATTACTAAGCAATCTGTGGTTTGGGTCATAGCTCCGGGTTCAACCAGTTTCCTCTTGCCTCAGAGCTGTAGCCTCCTTGGCTATAAAATGATAACAAATTATGCCAGAATTAAAAAAAAAACTGTACTTACTATATCAAGTACTAACTAAATGTTAGTCATTCCTTCACAGAATTTTCCAGAGCTTCATATGTTAGTTAATGAAGGCCTTTCTAACAAAATAGAATGCAATCGCATGAACTTAAATTCAGTGCAATGTACCTGTTATTATGGTTTGAGTCTTAATTTCCCATACCTTGTGGGAGCTCACACCTGTAATCTTGGAACTCAGGGTGCTGAGGCTGAAGGATCATAGACAGTTTCAGGCCAGTTTGGGCTACATGGTGTGTTCCAGAAGAACCTGGGCTACAGTGTGAGAAAACAAATAAATAAAAATAAACCACTATCTTCAAAGCCTCATTTATTGAAGACTTGGTCCTTAGTTGATGCCACTATTTGGAAATGATAGAAGCTTAACTTAAGGTAGTGGGGCCTACTTGGAGGAAGCAGGTCCTTAGGAGCTTGCCCTTGAAAGGGATGTTGGGTTCTTACCCTTTCTTCCCTCTGTTATTGCTCCTTAGTCACCATACAGTGAGCAGCCTCACTCTGCAGCTGCTTCCCACAGAGGTGCTCTACCTCACCAAAGACCCAGAGCAATTAGGCCAAGCGAATGGGAGCTGAAACCTCATAGATTAACAGCCAACGTCAATCTTTTCACCTTTTAAGTTGATTATCTCAAGTATGCAGTCATAAATGATAAGAAGTTGATTTCCTATGTAAATGAGAGTGATCAGAAAGGCCAACTAATATGACCTTTCCCATCAAACCCCCTTCAGCCCCTATTTGTGCAGGTAAATGAAATTCAGCTATTATTTATTGGCTTTACCCTCTGTCTCTGTCAGTTGACCCAAAAGTGAGTAATTCTGTCAAACGGGGTCAGTGAGAATCATGGCCCAAATCTTTGTATGTAACCCAGGAGCATAATGGAAATCTCTCCTCCAGGGTCCTGAAGAGTAAAGTACACAGTCTCAAAGGTGTGGAGGGCTGAGAGCCAGGCCCTTGGGGGACTTCTATAGTGAGGCTGCTGGGAAAAGGATGGAGCAGAAAAGCACTGAACTTGTCACTTGTTGCCAGAGGGGCCTGATGGTCCCTGGCAAACTGAGGTTCCCAAGGAATCCTTTGGGTTTGAATAATAAATAGATTAAATGTTTTTAAGACATAAAGACAGTCTATGACCTGAAATATGGATCTTATAACTTCATCTCATATTTATGGAAATTGGTAAACAAAGCTTTCAAAAAATTTTTTTAATTACCTTTGAGAAATCAGGATACTGTTAGATACCTCACAGAAGTGAGAAGTGAGCTCCAGAAAACAAATTTTAAATGCCCATTATTAAAAATATAATTGATCTATTTTATGGATAAACCAAATAATACTTTTATTCTTTAACTGTTTTTCTTCCCTATTAAATTGCTGAGAATCTTTTTTTCAAAATAAATTTCTATAGTCATTAAGTTATAGCTAAGACAAGGCATACTGAACGATACTAAGCCATGCATAACCTAGTTTTAAAAACTGTAAGTATGATGGGTCCAGTAGCATGTTCCTAATGCTATTTAATTTAGAAATAAAATAGGACCTATTAAAATGGGAAAGAAAATGCAATAAAATACTTCTGAGTTGTGTATCCAGTATTAGAAGCAAAGCTTATAATATGGCAAAGGTTAATGATAGCAATATAGAAGTCCAAAAGAAAGGGACTATACTTATTGAAGTGAAACAGCCTGGGAATGAGTGAGGTAGACAAAGATAGCTTATGTCTACTTTAATTCCTGAAATGCATTATGCTCTTCAATTATAGTAATCATCACAATAATAGTAAGTGGTTGTTCAGCATCATCATTGAAATCC
Source organism: Peromyscus aztecus (assembly GCA_902168405.1). Lineage (NCBI taxonomy): Eukaryota > Metazoa > Chordata > Mammalia > Rodentia > Cricetidae > Peromyscus > Peromyscus aztecus. The sequence continues at coordinate 4,432 of CABHPQ010043914.1, forward strand.
AATACTACAGCAGTTTTCACTGATGTGAGCATGCTCAGTAAGAGCATTCTGCATACATTACATCACAGGAAATGCTGAAGAGGACTGTGAGGTAGGATAAACAGCTACCCTTCATGAAGACCAGGTACCCAAGACCACTGCATTGTATGAGACAGGCTCAGCCTCTCCATGTGCCTCTCAACAGTTCCCACATTGCACTTGGCAAACCAGAAAGGCAGTACAGAATGGCTCTGTGGGGGACACATATGTCTAATGACTGAGAAACACTTTCCTAAAATTGTCGGCCTTTAAAACATTTATGCAAAACCAAGTAAAGTAAGCGTTTTATGTATTTTTCACATTGATATTGTAGTGTGAGATTCATAGTCCTTTTATGTGCAGGGAGCCACTTGAATTTCATAGCTCATCAGGGAGAATGGCAAGCATACTATTCTAGTCTTAGCCTTAAGAAAACCCAGGAGTAGAGAGATGGAGTAGATCAAGCTGTCTAAGCTAGCAGGGGCAGAGGGAAGTGCTAACAATATGTTCAGGACAAACGCAGTGCTGATTTCTGTTCTTCATATGTGAGCTCCATGGTGTTGATTCAATTCATGGCAAATTCAAAAATTCGGAGAAATAATTGTCTCTGTACTGAAAACATGTACACAGTTGTTTTTTGTCACTGATCCTTAAACAACACAGCATCACAACTTTTCCCATCTCAGTTAGCGTCTCTTGAGCGTTATGAGTACTTTGGAGATGATCTGAAGCATGTAGGAGGGCATCCACAGGTTATGTTGCAGCACTGCTCATTTTACCTAAGTCAGATGAACACCTGTGGATCCAGCTATCCCCATAGTTCCTGAAACTGTTTCCCCATGGATAGTAAGGAACTGTGCTCAATGGAAACTCACTATTCAGTCCTTTCTAATGCAAACCCATTAACCCTGCAGATGGCATCTACCCCTACAGAACCATGGAGAGACACCTACTGTGGCTAAGGGTAGTTAATGTTAGCTAACATTAAGACTGCAGAAGACAGCTGGGAGGTGGTGGTGCAAGCCTTTAACCCCAGTGCTTGGGAGGCAGAGGAAGGCAAATCTCTGAATTTGAGGCCAGCATGGTCTATAGAGCAAGCTCCAGGACAGCCATCGCTACACAGGAAAACCATGTTTTGAAAAACAAAAACAAACAAACAAAAAAAGAAAGAATGCAAAAAGAGATTCTCAGGCTGGATGTTTTACTCTGAAGCTCCATTTTCTCACTTCCATTTCCCTGACGGGCATGCCCCCAAAACAATGAAACAGCAGTTACATTGGAGTGAGGGAATGCAAGGTTGGAATCAGCAGGACTCAGCTATCAATTCTCACATGCCCCACTCTGTGACCTGGGCTTCTACCTTCATTTCCCTGAGCATCAGTTTCTCCGTTCGAAAGGTAACCTTCACATAATAGATTCCTTTTACCTATTTCGTGAGATAAAGTGTGGCATTCTTAGGCCCCATGCTTAATTAAAAGTCCTAAAGTGGTAGTCTCAAAATCAAAGAGCCTTACATTTTGGGTTTCATGAAATCTCAATGGTCCCTTATTGAAGACTCAAGTTTCTCCAAAAGTTCTGTTCATTCTAGTTCACATTGCTCAAGTGATGAGACTTGGTCTCCCTCTGGGTTTATCAGCACCTCCAAGTTCACCTCATGCTCCTCTTGCCACATCCTTCTATCCCCTGAGTTATAATTTACAGTGTGAACATCAACAAGAACCAAGCGAAAGGGAGCAGGAAAGGGCTTTTTATTCAGAGCTTGTCACAACCAGAGAGTTGCCCCCCACCATTTGCATTTGGCAGAATGAAGACAGACCAAGGAGACCAAGACCCTTGTAGTGGACAACACAGAAGACTTCAGAGTGCCCTGAACTGAAGTGCTTGTGAGTGACTCATCAGAAACAAGATCTCCTGTGTGACTGGTTTTCTGCATTTCTCACATCAACATTGCAGAGTGCAATTCATTTTTTGGCTTTTTCTGGTTGTTCCTAAATTGGAAGTTGGCTGGGAATAGAAGGTAGGAGATTAAAAAGTCATCAATTATTCATAAAGTCCTAGTCATTTGAGGATGATTGCAACTAAGGGTATTGTTTGGTTTGGAGGATTGTGGCTAGAGATAGTGGATTAAGTGTCTACATGTCTGACTGACAGATAGCTGGCTGGCTTCCTAGGCTGGTTATTAGATGACCTGCTTGTTGCAAATGGTGAGTCAGAGTTCTATGTTTAGACATGGCCCAACCATTGTTCATTTATATTCAAGTTCCTCAACAGGGTCCTGTGGATTCTTCCTCCTCAGCACTTCGCACAGGCATTGATTGGTTCATTTCCCCATTCCTTTGTTCACCCACTACCACGTACATACTGAGTGCAGAGTGGCATTCTAACTTTCACAAAGATCTGGGTACTGGAGGACTCCTTTGGTGAAAGCTTGAACTTTGTGCCTGAAATGTGCATCTACAGTATCTCAGGAGCTGAATTTAAATGTAGCTCCAGTGTTGGAGCCTACTTAGGTTTCCTAGTGGCTTTACCCAGCAGGATGGCATAAAAGGATGATCAGACCACGGGCCTGAGTACCAGGTGTTTGAAATGATCTGTACTTGGCTGTGCTGGGGGGAGGTCTTTTGCTCCTTTAAAAGTCCTTTGGAATAAAGCTGTGGGCCCAAAGGATTAGGATCCAGGCCCTCCCAAGGCTGTCCTGTGTTTTCTATCTGTTTCTCTCCCCTCTAAATTTCTATCTAATATTTCCTGCTGCTCCTGCTCAAAAGTACCCTGGGGAAAAGTGGGGTTGGGATGGCCCCCCACACCCTAGCACAGCAGGTCCCAGATGGCACACTTAGAATCAGCTCCAAACTGATCTCACCCCCAGTTCCCACTTCCATGTCATGAGAGAGTGGAACATGGATCATGCTACAGGTTCAGGTTCAGGAAAGAGGCACCCTATCTTTCCTGCTTCTTTATCCTCTGTTCTCAACTCTAGCTGTCCATGTCTGACTATATCTAAATAATAATAATAATACAAAAATAAAAAGACCTTACTCCTATTTCATTCTGCAGCATCTTAAGTTTAAGGATTTTTAGCAAATTATTGGGTTTCGATAAAATCTTGCAGAAATAATTTTCTCCTGAACAGGTGTCATGTGCTATACACACATATACAAATTCAATGGATTGAATGATTTGTAAGTATGCTACATTAGTCTCCAGATTTGGAGAAGTGGAAATAGACACTTGTGGATGTGTAACGAGGCCATCTGCAAAGACAATCAGCCATTCATTATACTTTAAAACAAACATACGAACATGTGAGGTTTTGAAAGGAATAAATTCGGCTCAATTAATGCTGTTAGAATCCCCATCCCCAGGAGGAAACTTGGAGGACCCCAATTGTTTTCTGTTGCTGACCCACCTAGCAAAAAAAAAAAAAAAAGAAAAGAAAAAAGAAAAACAAAAAGAAAAGTGCTCATATATATGCAAAGATAGAGACCACTCCAGTCAGGGTTTGCACTCACATAAGGCATCACTTTGAGAACATGTGATGTTGGGGAAGTTCACTCTGAACTCCTACTTCCTCTTCCTCAGAAATAGGGTCAAAACTCCCCTCCCCAACACCCATGGGCAGCAGATGGGAGTGAATATTTCCAAGTTGTGGCACTTTTTCTTTCTTCTTCTTTCTATTTTGGAGTTAGCGCAGGAGGTAAAGGAATTGAAGGGAGAACGTTGGGGAAGATGAAAACAGTGAGGGAAAACCCAAAGGGTGGTTGTTTTTGAACATAGTAAAAGTGGAGCTCACTTTAAGGAACAAGTGTGTGGTGTGATGTTCTTTCTTAGGGAAGGGATTTTTTTTTGTAAGTGTGTACAACTATGTAGAACGATGAATTCCATATGATGCATTCATGCAGGTTTTACATGCTTGCTAGCTAGCCTGCCCATCCTCCCTTATCTCTTCCTTATGGTCCTTCTTTTTGATGTGGCACTCAACCCATTCAGACCTTGAAAGACCTACCTCACCTACCTCAAAGCTCCAGGGATCTCCCCTCCCTGCAGTTCACTGGTTGTCTTCCCTTCCGACTCTGAAGCCTAGGCAGGCAGAAGCAGTCTTTTTCCTAAGGATCCGCTGAATCAGCCTCGGGGACTTACAGGACCCTACAGAGTTTAGCTAGCAGCCTGAAAAGTAGAAGTCCTGGAAAGATATTTAACCTGCATGGGAGACGCCCTATTGTTTTGACCTTCATGACAATTGGGTGTAAAACTTTGAGTAAACACCTTACTGACACCTATTACGGAGGCTCGGCAGGAGGCGCAGCCATTAATCAGAACAGCTGCGGGAGACGAAGGCTGCTGATAGAGCCCTGGAAGGATGACTTGGTCCCCTGCAGTTCTCTTTTTCTTCAAATTAAAACCCAAGGAAATCAAGAGAGAAACCCCATTTGGTTCTGCTCGCCTCCCAGAAGGGGCAGTTGTAACCTGCTTGTGCTGGGAGGAGGCAGCCGTGGGTGGGGAGGGCAAGTGGGGTGAGTCTGGTGCTATTGTTTGGGCTGGAACTTCGGTTGGAGATGAGGAAGGAAGCCCAGAGGCAGAAGCATGCCACCAAGGGGCCTATAGGAAATATATAGTTGAGCTCAGGGTAACACACAGGCCATGGCTGTCTGTATGGCCCACTGATGGGACCCTATACACGGCTTTCTGGAACAACTGCTGCCTTGCAGCCTTGGAGGATCCTCCACATTTTGAACTTAGCATGAGGCCAAGGCCGCTGGCATGCAGATCCTGGTTCACTGGATCTGCTGTTGTTTCCTCATCTGTAAATGGGTTTGGGAATGCCCAATGCATTTGTGATCTGAAATTCATGCCCCTTAAGTATAGATTTCCAGGAGACAAGAGAGATGGTTCTGAGGCAGAGGATTTTCAGTGTATCAAAGAGACTGACACACTCTCAGCAAATGACATGAAAAAAATAAAATCGGAAACAGATTTAGAGAAATAAAATATGAACACATAGACTTTGTGAGTGGTGTGGCCATGTGGCCACAGTAAAGACTATCAGAGCCTATAATAGCAGGACAATAAGTAGCCAAGAGCAAGTTAATTCTGAAGGACCAGAAATGCCAGCCGGATGCTGAAATGCCTATTGTCTTAGAGCTTGACTTGTAAGCTCCTAAAGAAGTTCTCAGAGGTAAACTTGAACTGGGCTGGTGGAAGGCTCACATGAGCACTGCCACATGTCACACAGGTAAGCCTCCTGGTCCATACTCACTCTCACCATGCTGAGAGACCAGAGGTCTCACTGACCCGTGACCTGGGACTGGTGACCCTAGGTTGTGGTTGCTAGCTTTTCTAGGGGATCCACTGCATCTTCACCTTCTGCCTACTGCCTGCCAGGTCTTTTCTCTAAGAATCCACTCTCCTTTGACCCTGAAGATGATGGGAAAAGGGGAGGCATTTGGTCAAACTTAGAATTATCTCGCTTTTACTTCAGACAGCTTACTGATTTTCCTTGAGTATGAGATAAACTTTCATGTAAATAACATGTGATTTAGTGTGTGTAATTTTATTGGGGGGAATGCACATTCTAGTTAGATTAGTTGTTTAAAGTTTCTCTAGTGAATCTGAGAAACTAGCCTGTTTACTAACTATAATAAACATATGTGCACACACATGCATGTATAGCCTCAGCCTTCTGTACTACAGAGTAACTCAAGTGGGACTGTAGTTCAGTGGTAGGGCACATGCCTAGAACATTTGATACCTGGCTTCCAACCCCAGCAACAAAGTAAATAAATAAATATGAACTCAACGTTTCATTTCGAGTTCAATTTGATTGTTGTTGAACTTGCTATCTTGTTTGATATTAACACTTTCCACCTTAAAATAAATACCTTTTGAGCAGGAGAGATGCTACAGCCATTGGGGCACTAATTGTTCTCTCAGAGGACCCTGATTTAGTTCCCAGGCTGCATATGATGGCTCACGCCTGTCTGCAACTCCATTTCCAAGGGATAAGACAGCTTCTTCTGGCCTCTTGAGGCACCAGGCATGCAAGTGGTACACATACATACATGCAAACTAACACTCATGCACAATACGGTAGTTTGAATAGGAATGGCCCCATAGGTTCACGTGTTTGAATGTTTGGCCCACAGGCAAAGGCACTATTAGGTGTGCTTTGTTGGAGGAATTGTGTCACTTTGGAGATGGGTTTTGAAGTCTCAGATGCTCAAGCTAGGCTTAATGTGGCATTTACTTACTGCTGCCTGCAGATCTCAATATAAAACTCACAGCTACTTCTCCAGTACCATATCTGCCTGCACACCACCATGCTTCCCAATCATGACAATAATGGACTAAACTTCTGAACTGTAAGCCAGCCCCAATTAAAAATGTTCCCTTTTATAAGAGTTGCTGTGGTCATGGTGTTTCTTCACAGCAATAAAACCTTAAGACACACAAAATGAAAAGAAACAAATGTTTAAAATGGCATCCTTAGAAGAGAATGTGTTCCTTACCCTATTTCCAGCTATGTACATGAAATTCCACATGTCCCTATTTATATATCCATCTGCAAACCTGGAGCAGAAACGCCTAACTGGTTTCTCATCACCATTCTTAGCTCCTGCTTCCATTGTAATGGCCCCTTAAAGAGGCTAAAAACCAGAGGCTAAAAGCCACCAGATGGGCTGGCTCAGCCTGTAACCGCACTTGCTGCTTGATCCCCAGGATCCACGTGAAAAAGGTCAGGTGTAGCGTAGTGGGAAGCATAGGGAACCCCAGTGCTCCTAGGGCGCGCGCACGCGCGCACACACACACACACACACACACACACACACTAGTTGTTAAATCATTTTCAGTCACTGAGAAGGGTGCCTATGACTCAAATCTAGAGGAGAGGAGAAATGGGCTGAGAGAAATCTTTTCTGCCTTTGAAGAATGGGGGAAGGGGCACTGGGAAGTGTTTATATGAGCATCCATGTCCTGTCCATCATCTAATTTTGGTTCCTTAGCTATGGCCCTGTCTTCTCACAGTGACTCAAGAAGCTTCCAGGAAGAAGGCCATTTGGCAAGTTAGCCTGAGTTATCCTGGGAAGAACACCGGGGCTCCAGAAGAATGAGCTTCCTGGACAATTCAGGGCTCCCAACCCAGGCTAGGTCATTATGTAAATAATCAGTGTCCTTTACAAGACACTCTGGGTTGGTTTCTGCAACTCATAGCCCCATATGAAACAGAAAAAAAACATATTAATAATTGGCATACTGATCATTGGTGCTTAATTTAAGGCTCAGAGATTGACAGGGAAACACAATCTCCTCTATTTGCATCTTTAGTTTTTATATGTAATCTCACACATATGTCCATTTGTGAAAATTACATCTAATTCTATATAAATTAGAGTGAGACAATCCCTTTGTCTCTCTTTTAAAAGCCCGAACAGCCCATCACTTCAGCTCTGTGGCAGAGCTAGCTCTTAGACTATGTGGAGCCACACAGGAGCACTGGAGATCCAAATCAGAGGGAGGCAATGTCAGCACCAAAAGGAGTGAAATGTATCAAGGCACGGGGACAGGGAAAGAAAAAGCATCTCTGTGACTTAGTTCCAAACTAGAGCATAACGAAGTTGTGTAGAGACAGGACGTGATAACCCTGACATTGACAGACCCTCCGAGTTATAGCTGGAATGCTTTAAAGTACTGGGGAAAAAAACTGGAGTCCCAAGGAAAACACTGCTTTTGTGTAAGTTCCACATGCAGTGATTTGATTTCTCTGCTGCGCTCGCCATGGAATGGAAGACTGGCTGAGGAGGTGAGAGCGGTCGAGCAGGCAGAAATCAGAGCAGCCAGTGAGCGTGAGGCTGGCAGGCGCCTGCTCTCCTTGATGACAGGTCTGGTTCTGGTTCATTCTCAGATGAAAGGTGCTGGGGAAAGGGGTGGATATTTCTGTGCTCTGGGAACCTTTGAGAATTTGGCACTTTCCCCCTCACCCTGCTGCCCTGCTGGCTGACCTGTGGCATCTCTCCCGCTGGTATGTTTGTAATTAGGGACCCCATGGAATCCAGGCAGCCTGTGCTCCAGCCCAGGTGTGTTCATCAGCACAGGCGCTGCCCATGTGTGCCATGAATATTCAGAGGCAGATCCAAAGTTCAGCATTCTGCGCCACTTTTCCCAGCCTCATGTTTGAAACTCCTGATGCTTTCTTTGCCGTTTCCACACACAAGTTTCTGATTCCACGGCTTTAGCTAGTGGGCAACATTTTGATAAGCAATGGGATATTGGCGTTATGGACACACATAACAGCAAAAGGCTGTTAAGTCCAAGTCCCTTCTTTTACTTCTTCCTTTTGAGAATTTTACCTGTTAGCTCCATTGTGACAATCAGTAACTGTAAATTTATAAAGTTAAGTAAAATAACTGACCTATGTACCGTGCATTCTGAGGAGTAATAAAACTTGGATATCAGAAGAATAAAACTTGGGAGTTCTCCAGCTATAAATGATGAGATAAGTGGGTCTCAGTCTGCTGCTGTGTGGCCCCCTTCTCGGGGTACCACCAGCCGCTGGTCCCTATGTGATAGACACTTAGAAATGAGGATGCTTCTTAAGGCAAATGACTCAGCTTCTTCCTTTTCATCTGCACCTTCATTTTAGTGAGTTTGCTCCTATTTGATGTGTAAAAGTCCACAGTGTGAGAGTAACTTCTATCCTGAATGCATCCTCTGAGAAACACTGTGAATGAGTTAGCTCCACAGTAGTCTGGGTTAAAATAATCTCAACATGCATTCCTATGAAGAACTTTCTCGGTTGGCCGCTTCACTGTTAGCACACCATGTTGTCTTAACTGCTCAGGTGTACTACTATGTAAGTTTCAGAGCAAGGTAATCTGCTTTCAACTACATTTTTCCAAATAATTGGTTTTTCTAAGTTTATTTTGGATCCATAATTCTTTGTGATCCACCCCTCAGCATTCTAGGAATCAAGATGGCCAAACTATTCTGTCCTTAGCTTTGAGCTGTGTGAATATTTTATTTCTTATCTCTGTGAATATTCTAAAAGAATATTATAGTTAATCCTGAAAAAAAAAAAAA
>CABHPQ010043924.1:9482-22346 GCA_902168405.1 Peromyscus aztecus
AGAGAGAGAGGAGATAGCAATGATGCAAATGCAGCACTGACTTATGAAGTTCTCAAAAAATGAAAAACAAATTAAATTAGAAAAAGAAAATGTCAGGGTTATAGTTGCTACAGATATTGGGAAAAGCTTTTTACTGAAACCAATAAAGAGTGCCGATTATCAATCTGAGATTTTGTGCAATCATACTTGTGACATTTTAAAATGCTTTTCATCTTCTTTTGCAATTAGTAAAAATTATAACCAGACTTAATTTACCTGGTAACAGTGTATGTTATTAATTAACCTTCAGTCTACTTTAACAAGAATCATTTCAAATGTCTCTAAATTAATGAGGTAATGTCTTTTAGATGCCTCAAATTTGATTTGGCCAAAGTGACAGAGCAAATCAATGCTATTCTCTTATGTCATTTTCATAAATCCAGAGAAGATATCTCTATTTCAAAAATGGAGACATTTAGTATTAGTTAAAGTCTAAATATATAAAAGAATACTTTGTTGTCAAGGCAAATCTACTGCTTGGTTGTCTTCAGGCAACATCTATTTTTACATGGACAGTGTGACTTACATTCAGGAACCAAAGAGGAGATAATTCTGAATAATCTAATTATTCAAAAGACATGTGAAATGTATTGTCTTAAAAATCTGTTCACAATATTCTTGCTTTGAACACTATTACTTTGTAACTATTTAACTAGCTGGATATATTCATTTAATTTTAATGATTTTTTTTCAAAAATAGTTATAATCAATGCATACCAATTTGGAATATCATTTCTAGTATAATAAATATTGAAAAGGAATTTCTCATATACTTGTCACTATGAAGACAAACTACAAGGTCAATTATTGTGATTCCACAGCAGCATTAAGGTTAGGCAATGTGTCAGTATTCACTATTTTCATATCTTTCACAAAAACCAAGTACCCGTCAGTTGCTCCTGGCAATATATGAGGCATTAAATACAGCACATTCTCATGCACTACTGTGATGTAAGGAGTAAATAGCTAAGTCCAGAAATGTGTGTATCAATTCAAGTTTGTTGGTAAGTGATGTGCTACAAATAATCTAACAGAAATTAACATGCATTTAAATGTACAAACAGAAAGTAATATCACTGAAGGAGCATCTGATTATTTTAAAGTGCATACATGATGGTGAACACTAAAAATAAAATATGAGCTTCAGATTTTTAAGACAAAGGCAATAGTCGATAATTTATTTTTCTGCTTCAATTTACTGTTGTCAACATAATGTGGAATGAGACTGAATGACTTCAGACATTTCTCCCAAATATGCACATCGACTGCAGATTTACTCTACAAATCTCTCACCCTCTCCCTGAGAGCAGCCTCAATGGGTATATTCTTCTCATTCACATGCCAAAAGCCCAAACAAGAAGGGGAAGTTCTCTTTTACCTTAAAAGTAGCAAACTGTCACTTCTGCTTACTCACTTGTCATGTACTAAAGCAGAACACATGATCAAGGCACAAGACCAGGGTTTGGAAAACTCACTCTATTGATGAGGAAGTAATGTTAAAATTGTGATTGTAGAAATGAGGGAAGAAATGGGGTTATTCACTGAATCTTTCACAACTGTAAAGCAGATAACACACTAAAGAATAGGATAATGGCGTGTCTGTAATTGTTTATTTTTGCCAAAATATTTACACATGTTTGGTGATTGCTTTGCATTATTAATGTTATTGGTGATAAACCTGCTATTTAATTCAAGAAATGATCTACTCCCTTCCCCACCCTACACATCTGTATAAGCAATTAAAGCATGTATTTTACTGGAGTAAATCCTTTAATTACAGATGGACTAAGCACTTTCGAGTAGAAGGACCAGAGAATACCCCTTGATTCAAAAGTTTTATGGTACCCAATGTTAGTATTACATTTTAAAGGATATAATTTACTATATTATATGGGAATTACAATACATTATACTTAATGAGTTTGAATACAGTTATTTTATTTATTTATTTATTTATTTATTTATTTATTTATTTATTTATTTATTGGTTTTTCAAGACAGGGTTTCTCTGTGTAGTTTTGGTGCCTGTCCTGGATCTTGCTCTGTAGACCAGGATGGCCTCGAACTCACAGAGATCCGCCTGGTTCTGCCTCCTGAGTGCTGGGATTAAAGGCATGTGCCACTGCTGCCCGGTAGTTGTTTTATTTTTAATGCTATATAATAAGCAAAAATATCGCATCACAAGACTTTAGCACTTCCAATGAGGTAGTCTATAGCAAAGGAACTTTTCAATAAGATACACTGTGTAAGGCTAATAACTCCCTATTCCACCTTCTTCTTCCCATCATTTTTACTCTTCCATCTCTGCAAGAACCCTCTTCTTTGAATTTATAATTAGTTTTTGTTAATTTTCTAAACTCTTAATTTTTTGGTGGTTTTCTACTTTGTAAAAAGAAGAGGAAAAGGAGAATACACTTGAAGACATCTTCTGAATGGTTTTCAAACCGGCTTCTCATCTAGAGGGTTCATTTCCCTTCCAGATTCAATACTATTGTGATCACTGGTGCATGTACTATTGGATTTCTATTTCTATCCCATCACCTAAGGTCATTTTGAAGTTCTCATTGGACAGGTCAGTTGTCTAAATCTTTGTGAGCTGGAATGTTGCTATAAGTTGGGTCAGACTCTGGATGTCACATTTGGGAAAGCAGCAGAATTTTCTATCTTATTTCTTTATCTTTTGTTTTAGAAAGCCAAATTACTCCTCTCTGCCGAGGTTTATCTGATTCTACTGGGCAAGACAGTATGTGATTTTAATTTTTTCTTTCATTTTCTCTCTGTCTACTCCCACCCTACCTACACCTGTTTGTCTCTCCATAAAGTCAACTAATTATTTTCTCTCTTAATTACATTAAGAACAAACAATATTTTTATGTTAGAAAACAACTTTTTGCAATAAAGTTCAAATAAGTGAAATGACAAACTCATACCTGCTTCATAATATATCTTTTTTTAAAATTACCTAAAGATGACCAATGTATTATCTGACCCCATATATGTAAGAATAGTGAACACTGTGAGTTATAGATGCAATCTCTCAGGACACAAATATGCTTAGAACTTTATTGATAATCCACTAATCATCAATCAAGTGTGAATAGTAATTATCTTACGATTTTCCTTCAGGTTCAATTTTACATTGTTCCCAACCAAAATGATATTATTATTATAAACACTCACATCATTCATAGAACCCAAATCAAAATAAATCGCTTTCTCCTTTCTTAACTACAATTTTGAGAAACTGATTATAAGCTAGATCTTGTTTAACAAAATATATTGCTATGAAAGAGAAACTCTCTAAATCAAGGCCAAAACATAATCATGAAAAATTAGTCAGTAGTATTATTTGTTTAAGTTGCAGAAATCAATCTACAAATGAAGTTTTCCTTTATGATACTGTAATTTGGTCATGATAGACTCATGTTATAATTTAATGTCATGAGCCATTAGATCATAACATTAAATTAATGATCATGTCTCAGATGGAAGCATGGGCAGTTTTATATAATATGCAAATGGAAAGAGAATGAAAATGGCAATGTAAATCTTCCCAGATACCATCTGGCTTAGCTTTACTTCATGTGTTCCCCCAAACAGTAGGAGGAATAAACAATTCCTGATTGGATATTCTTTGGAGATAGAGACAGCAAATGAAAAATGCTTCACTATAAGCAGAAAAGCTATTATTTTCATTTATTTCCTATATATAAGCACAATCTGTTTTGTGAAAATCTAAATTTCTCAAACTTCAGAGGTAAAAGGAAACAAGCAAGCATCTAATTTAGTTGTTCTCAGATTTAAGCACATAGATTTCAGGCCTGGACAGATTTTCTGGCTCATCTATAGAGAGTTGACATATACTTTCAGTACCCTCTCCAAGAACCAGGATGGGTAAGCAACATGGAGAACTGGAGACCTATTTCTGTAGTCTATCTCTGCCATGTTCTTCTCCTCTCCTCTCCTCTCCTCTCCTCTCCTCTCCTCTCCTCTATTTCCACCTCTCCTCTCCAACACTCTTGACTTCCTCAAAGGACACAAGCTTTAATGAACAATGTAACATATTTTATATTTTCTGATAAAATTATTCTCATAAAATTCCTTCAAAGAGTTGTCTGTTACCTCATTTTTTTCTTGTTTTGTGCTGTTAAAATATGCACAAAGAGATTGGTTACTTCAGCAATTTTTAAATGTACATTTTGATTGTATAAAGTACATTCCCATTGTTCACAAACATTATCACTATCCATCTTTAGAAATTTCCATCATCCTACACTAAAATTCAGGTGTCCAATAAATAAGAATTTCCCATTCTCTGCTCCACATACTACTGGAAATTATTCTTTCACTTTCTAGCAACATGAATTGGACTATTCTAAGGCCTGCCATAAATGAAACCACACAAAGTTTATGCTTTGCGTTTGACTTGTTGCACTAAGCCTAATGCCCCTAAAATATCCCAGATTACCTCACTTTGTTCAGTTTATTGAATCTTTTTCAAGTCTTGTTCAATACAGTATTCTGATCATTTAAGAAATTAATTTCTATCATTTGTTCAACTTTAATAGATTGTTGCTAAATGGATGGGAAACTTCAGAAAGAACATTTTGAGTGAACAAGATAGATACAGCCTGGAGGCAGGTAGATATGAAATTCATTTTCTGTATATTTGAAAGTCAACTGGAAAGAAAAATAAATAGAAAACATCAAAGTATATATGTAGAGGAGGAGAAAAACAGAGGAAGGAGATAGATTAAAGAGAAAAACTAAGAGCTTAAATGGGCTCAGATTCAGGAGAAGTATCCAAATGAGGTTATTAATAGGTATATTGCAAGCCATGTGAATGAGCCTTCTTGGAAATAGTTCCTTCAGTGACAGTTGACCTGCTCCAAATTATTTCAAGAAGAAGGTGCGTGCAAGGCATACTAGGCTTTGCTCAAATTATAGATTGGCAAATAAACAAGTAGATGCAACTGTAGAAGACCACTGAAGTTTCAGGCTGGAATATACAGCAAAAGCTAACAAGAATACCTTGTGTGGTAGTGGTCATAATGCATATAGGATATATCTCTTTCTCTAGGTAACTAAAGGATACTGTGCGTATTTCCATTACATTCTCTTCTTTCCCAGTTAGGTGTAACCTGCCCTATTCTGCCAATTCCTACCACTATCAGTTCCTCTTTAGGGACATTTTTGATTTATCACTTATTGATTCTGCAGCAGGAAATCCTACTTGTCAATAGTAGTTCACCTGAAAGGAAGCATTCAAGAATCCAGTCAATAAGTATATTCTTCCACTAGATATGTACATGGCAAACATACACATGTTTTGTTTGAGTCATGGAAGGTAAATACATTGTCTAATCAAATGTTGCATTCCAATAATAACACATTCCCTATCTCCAAACGGAACATTGGTTCTTTACTCTGGTAGATAAAATGCTATCTGTACTGATTTTCAGTTTTCTAGTACAATGTATAAGAGTTTTCTCACCATTTATGAAACTATTGTAAAAATAATAATTAAAAATTATAAATAACTGAGAGAATGTCTTATCAAGTATTTCATAAATATCCAAGTCTCATTTTATCTGGGGTCATGAACTTGAATTGAATTCAGTATTGAAATGTCGAAGTGGGAGCAAAGTATTGGGATGAAAAATGGTTGGCACATAGGAGCCAATAAAATTTTATGTTCTTCAGAAAATAATTATTTCAGCAAGGTATAGAGAATAATATATATTTAAAACAGATTAGAGTTGAAAAGACGTTAGACAGGAAAAACTGAAGTCTTTAGAGAATTGCAAAGTTGATGTTTGTAAAATTCAGGATGTTGTAAGTTGAAATTGTAGTATTGAAAAGTCAACATGCTAAGAGATCCCTCAAGGACAACAATAGATGCAAAATAAAATGGAGGCAATTTGTAGCTTCTTCCACCTATACTAACAGGATCTCCAGTAAGGAATGGTTTACATGTTTCACACTCTTTCACAGCCAGGAATAATGATTTCTTTTACCTCTATGGGGGATGCCTGCTTTATGCACAGACCTTTGTTCAATCAATTTCTTTAAAATTTCATACAGATCAACATGAAAATGTCAACTTTCTGACATTTCATTTTAATGTAATTGAGAAAACCACATAACTGTAAATGGACTTCACGTGGAATGAAAATCACATGCTGACAAACTAAGTTATTTTGAATATGAATAATATTTAACTAATAGCTACCATGTTTTATTACCAGACTTTACAAAGGTAGAAGAGAAATATTAAGATGGAAATTTAAAAATAGTTCTTAAATACAGTACTCATTAGCCTTTCCAATTCAACAGGAAATGGAAGCTCTAACATTCATTGTAGAATGGAACATCATTTTTCTCCTGGTAAATCTGCTCCCAATGACAGCTAACACTAAAAAATGTTTCTAGGAAAAAAGAAAAGATGAGATTGTGACAGGAAATTACTTGATTTTTCCACTCTAATTTTTCTTGATCTTTCTAATACTGGTTTGGAGAAAAACTATGTGGTTCTAGGCAAGGTTCAGAGAAAGTGAGTGTTTTGAGTCCATTAATTTTCTTCAGTGCTTCCTCTTGGCATTCATTTAAAACAATTCTATTTTATTCAATTTTTAATTAAAATTTTTCTTTTACATGCAATCTATTTTGATAATATTCTGTCCCCTCCCTCTACTCCTCTCAGATCCTCCCCCTGACCACACACTTCAATTTTTTTTCTATGTCTCAAGCAACAACAACAAAACATTTAAAAAGTCAATATAAAATATAGTAAGGCAAAACAAAACAAAGATTTTTATTAATATTTTTATAAGACATTGATATGATTTTCTCTATTGCTCAGACTGTGAAAAAAATAAGCTACTTTTGCCGAAGCAGGTTTCAAGGAATCTCTGGTGTCTAGTTAAAAGCAAAGGATGACAAGTCAGTTTACTTCCCCGAGGAGGTCACTATGCAAAACTAAGTATCTGTTTTTGCATGTTCAGTATGATATGCTTATTCTCAAGAATAGGGTATTAAGGTCTTTTTTTTTTTAATCTGGAGAGTTTAAAGAGCTTTTTGAGTCAATAAAGACATTTAAGTACTAAAATCTACTAAAGATTAACAATTTTTTCCTTATTAAATTGGAAGCCAATACTTTAAGCAGTTGTATTTATTTGTCCATTTTATGTACTTTCTCACATAAATCAAAGGAGAATTATCCCCCAAGGAGCCCATATTACAATGAACAGTATGAAAATTTATCAATAAATATGCACATAAAATTTAATTTTACCTGTACATTCAAAATAAGCATAAATATAATGACATGATAATTATGTTTATTGTGTGCTTACTATATATCAGATGCTGTTTTATGAACTTCACATATATGACTTTATATGTTTCTTAAGCTACTTAATGTATAGATGTGGTTACTTTTTATTTATAGTGATATAATACAAAAGCAACTAAGAAATTAGTCCATGATCAGCAGGAAACAGAATCATGATTTAAATCCACACAGACAAGCTTCAAAGATCACAGTATTAAACACTGTCTTCTCTAGATTTTCTAAAAGGAAGTAAAAAAACAAAAGAACAGTTTTCACAGTGTCTATAGGAATTAAGAAGGACACAGATGACTTTCAGCTGAGGGAACAAGTGTTGATGTCCATATGACTTTTTCTTGAGAAGTAGCTAACATTTGATAAGCTGAACTGAAGAAAGAGAATCTTTGAAGAATACACTGGTAGCAATGCATGAACTCAGAGCAGCTGTGGTTACATGCACTGGGTCTGCACAAAACTGGCTCTGTCAGCAGTCAATTGTAGTGGAGGTGGAGCACAGGGGTCCTCACTCCTCCTTGCTAAACTATTGGCTACTGACAGATTCCTATGGTTGGGGGGAGTCATTATCTTTAGTTGTGTACCCACTGGTGAGCACACCAATTTCTAATCATTAATTCCAAGCTCATGGTCACATAGGTGGTCTTGCTTATTTAAACTCAGCATGTCAAAACAAACAAAGAAAACAACCCTTTTCAGTTTCCCACATGAATGTGGGAAAGGGATGTGTAGGAAAATGTGTGTATGGTGTGTGGGCCGTGATAGGCATGAGATGGGAGAAAAAGAGAGGGTTGGGGATGACCATAATCAGAAAACATTACATACAAGTATAAAACAGCCAAAACAAAAATTTCATTCTGAAAAAAAAATAACTGTAATCTTACTTGCTGCTGACTTTGTAGGAATTAAGCTTATATGGAAAGAAAAATAAGGAATAGGTTAAAAATTCAGCTTTGAGGCCAATCCTTGACAGCAAGGTGAAGGAATGTACAAGAAAGACATTCTTAATGCTTTGAGATGTCATAAAAGATGTTTGCCAAGAAGAGTCATATGTTTCTTTAATTCACTACTAAATAGTTATTAAGCACCCATTGCACATAACGTAGTGTCTTGACGATAGGGATATGTAAGTAAAATAATTCAGTATAATCCTGTCTTGCACGAAATCTCCATTCTAGTTAACATTTAAGTTATGTTGTAGGAAGTTTAAATTGCAGGTTGGATTGGTAAAATTAGTTGACAGAAATGAGTGGAAGGAAATACAAGGAAGTAGTAACACCAATTCCAGTAGTATTAAAGAAAGGGTACTACATGAATAATTATGCAGGCAAAATCCAGAGTTCATAAACGTAAACTTAAATTGATATAAATCTGAAATCTCCCTGAAGAGATAGTACAGTGTTGAATAACAGAATAAGAGATAAAATACATGGCCTAGCTGCATCATACCGAGTTTGTACTTTGTGTGAGCTATATGAGTTAAGAAAGTCCCACATTCAATAAGGCATGTAGGATGAATCTTGCAAAGAAAAAAAAAACCACATTTTAATCATAATCATTGGTTTAATGGAGATGGGCAGACTATTCAGAAAGACACATAACAGACAACTGACATTTAGGAAATATTGATTGACTACTGAGAGTAGATAAATGAGATGAAGAAAAATAGAAGGGAATACCTGGAAAAAGATGCATAAAGAATGTGTAATTGGGCAGGTATGGAGACATTTACTACTCTATGTCAGGCCCGGAAGCCCAAAGGAGTGCAATGCTTCAGTAGTCAAGTATAACAAAGTAAGCAATCTAGCACAAGGAGGCATTGACAAGAACATTTGCATCTGAGCATTACCTGCTTTTGTAAAGAAGCACCTCAACTGAGATACAGACGCAGAAACTAGAATGAAAAATGAAAAACAAAATGGATGTCTAGGGAGCCAAATATTTCTGTGAGCTGACACATTCCAATGAGGTGAGTGATTCAAACTTTGCTTTATGATATTTAGGACTTTGGCTTAAAATGCCAAGCCATCCCAGAATAATGTGCAGGACAGCAGGATTTTCTGGTCAGAAGGTCAAAAAGAATTTAAAATACTCATTTTCCCATATATAGTTAGCAGTTGCCCAACTTTCCATGAAATAAGAGAATGATGATATTGTTTCATACAACCAACCCATATAGCACATTGCCTGACATGAATAGTAAGTATTCAAGTGATGATAGTTATCATTACCTATTCTAATAGCTGGATAAAACACACTTTTTTAAATCCTAGAAACAAATATGTCCTCCTAGTCTTTGATTTTTACATAAGTTTCCTCCTAATCTGGAATAGTGAAACACAAATTAGTTAATTTCTAAGGATATAGCCATAGATAAATCACAGCTTGCTCAAATTTTATTCTCTTTAATTAAAAATGGAAATAATCATAGTATAGCATCACATTTTCAGAGAATCAAATTAGAAAATGAAAGTAAAATTACTTGGGTGATTATAAAAAGTGAAAAGTGTAGTTATTACTAGTTAATGTAACTTTGATTCATTGGTTGTAAAGAGTCCAATATTAGATTTATAGTTTCAGTTTGACTTTTCCCTAATGGTAATTAATAATATTAACAAGGACCTTTCACTTGAAGAAAGCTTTTTCAAAGTGCTTTGATATTTATTACCCTCTAATTTTATCACAGAATCTCTGTGAGGAATAAAAGACAATGGATATTAGAGGCTATCAAAATTGACTTTTCAGCACATACAATGTCTTCTTGCTGATAGAGGCTTTTCTTTTTATCTGTCGATATAAAATTATAGACTGTAATAGTTGAAATTAAAAATTATTCAATGTAGTACTTCTTGTGTACCATTTCATGTTATTTCCTAATGAAATCACAATATTCATGCAAGGTGATTCTGAAGATTTCAATACTTTCAACATACATGTTTCCATATGAACAAAACCATTGTAACACAGCCAGAGTAGTTCAACCTTTATAATGATGTCTTAAAACTCAAATCACATTAAATTGAGGTAGCTGTTTGACAAATCATTGTACATACAAAATTATTTTCTATATTTAGTTTTCCTTTTTTATAGCAGGTAATCACCAGCCCTGAATATCCATCGTCATTAACTTTACATTTTACATTCTATACTTTACATTTTCTTTTGGTATTTCCTTTTGAATTCTCCCTGAGATTTTACAGGAGCTTCAGTCTCTCCTCAAGAAAGTGTTGTATCTACAGATTACTGCACAAAATTTGCACACAACTGGACATATTAACATTCCATCCTGGATGGCAGAGGAAAGTGGGGTCCCACCTTTCCCAAAGGAGAACAGTTAATGGTTGCTGTGGGAGGGAAAGTCATTTTCTTCAATGGTGTAGCTACTGGTAAATTGCCTTTCCTCTAGTAAATAATCTCACCTCAATGCTCATGCAAACAATCCTAACTAAACTCTGTAGATCACACACAATATAAAAGAAAATAATACATAACAAAACAAACAAACAAACAACAACAACAACATTGACGACGATGACGACGACAAAGCCCCAAACCAAAACAAGAACAGTAGGAAAGGAACTTGTTGGAAGAAGAAAGGCTTAAGTTTCTTTGGATTGAGAGAAGTATGAGAAAGGACAATGCGTGGTGCAATGGTCATTTTCTTTGACAAATTCAGGATCTAAAAGAACACACGAAAGGAAAGGAAGAGGATAAGCGTATGTCTCTAGGTTCTGTCCTTGATTAGTATAGTCAGGATCTGCTCATGGATACTGTGTTCAGAGCATTGACATTTTCAAATGACAACATATGACCAAAGGGTAAAAGAGAAACGCCTAGGTTTATACGAGCTATGAAGCTAATGCTGCAATTGAAGGAGTTTTTCCAGTTGGCTACATTCCTCGAATCTTTTACTTTTTCATGATAGGAATTTCACATCAAGGTTTTTTGTTTTTAACATTTTTCAGTTTTGTCATTTTAAAAGTTTTTTAGTGACTTTCTTCAAATGCCACAGAGAAAGGTAACAGTGAACAATAATTCTGGGCTACAGGAAGGTTTTAGTAGTATTTAAGTGGATTTCTAGGTAGAGCAGAGGGGGGTTCCAGTAACAATGAAATCAACATGTGCACATTATCATTGATTTCTATAGTTTACATGTTGATGTCCTTCATGTTTTATACCTCTAATTAGATTTTTCTCCACACTTAAGATGGGAATTCACAGCTGCATCAAGGGAGGTGATATTCTCATCTATTACACACAGGTAGCTCAAAGCAAAGCACATTCTTGGCTTCCCTTCTCACAACTGTTTGTCCTCATGAATTCTGTGGCTCCATGAAGACACTGACTAGTCATAGTACCTCAGATTGTCTCCTCATCTCTGCTTCTCATGGAGGGCAGCAAAATGTCCATTTCGCTTCCAAAAAAACCTTCTTATCTAGTTCATCTGCCCAATGTCACTCAAAGACTACAGATTAACTCAAACTTTTAAAAAATAGTGTCAATGGGGGAGGAAAAGGTCAGTTTACATTCAGTGAGTTTTTTTTTTTTTTAATTACAGTTCATTGCCCCTTTGGGGGAAAGTAACACATATCTTATCCTTAGTCATGCCCACATCCTGTTAACTATTATAGTCCCTGAATATGTGTGTCCCTGGGACTTGGTGGTTGGTCAATAAAATAAGATAGTAAGTGTTAATGAAACAGGAAGTGTTCTAAGGAGAATGGGAGAAAGGAGAAGAGAATAAGAGGGGTACGGAGATAACATGCCTAAATCACATCACACACACACACACACACACACACATATATATAATATAAATTTAAATTATATATTATAGAATAAATTATACATAAAATACATAATAAAAATATAGTTATATATATATAATTTAAAAAATTAAAAATGGGTATCTATCTTTACCTTCAAATCCAATTCTCTATTTTATCATAGAATTGACCTGATCTTTCTAATCTCATTTCTTGTAGCAGCAACTTTGTATACTCACACAGGAACTTCTTCAGGTTCTCGAACTAAGCCACTACTATACCCTTTTCAAAACTGAGACAAGATCTTGCTGTGTAAACTAGGCTGACCTCAAGCTTATCATCTTTCTTCCTCAGGCTCTCAAATGCTAGAGTTCCAGGTATA
Source organism: Peromyscus aztecus (assembly GCA_902168405.1). Taxonomy (NCBI): domain Eukaryota; kingdom Metazoa; phylum Chordata; class Mammalia; order Rodentia; family Cricetidae; genus Peromyscus; species Peromyscus aztecus. Next base: position 22,015 of record CABHPQ010043924.1, read on the forward strand.
CACCAGCAGCAGCCTTCTTTTGCCATATTTTTGAACATGAATTTCTCTAAACAGCATTTCTCATACTTTGTTTGGATATTAGAATCATGGCCAGGATATGATGTGATCAATTTAACCTGAAAATTTTCAAGGTTTAACTTAAAATTCAGCATTTTGAAAGTCTCACCCAATGTAATAGGAAGGTTAAAAATGTTTTCAAATATTTTTCTGGACTTCAGATAGGTCTAGATCTACTTCTCTAGCTATCTAGTTATCTATTATCATTTATGACATGGCTGCTATGTGCTAGGTGTACTTCTTGGAACTGAATTCTTTTTTTTTTTTTTTTTTTT